>JANIHY010000009.1:6387661-6400767 GCA_027479065.1 Erythroxylum brevipes
TAATATTGAATAATTATTAAACAAATAAGAATAAAAAATTATATTTTAAAAAAAATTATTAAAATTAAATATATTAAATTAATATATTTTTTGAAAAATAAAAAAATAATACAAATAATAATAAAAATGTCGCAAAAGACATTCTGCGCGGAATATATTCTGCGACGTTTTAAAAAAAACGTCACGGATTCTTTCATATTCTGTGACATTTTGAAACGTCGCAAAATGTTAGACAATTAGCGACGTTTTCTAAAAACGCCGTGGATTGTGCTAACTTTTAGTGACGTTTTTTAAAACGTCACAAAATATTGATATTTTCTGTTACGTTTTGCATAAAACGTTGCAAAAACCTTTTGCCTACACTACATTTTATGACGTTTTTTGTGACGTTTTTTAAAACATTGCAGAATACATTCTACGGCGTTTTTTGACATTCTGTGACGTTTTAAAAACGTCGCAAAATGCCTTATTTTTTGTAGTGGCAGGAGGCTGACCACTAGGAGAGGCTAACGCACCAAGTGACGCAACCGCACTAGCTAGGATAGAAACACACAGGGAGTTGACTAAGATGCACGCAGAGCTAGGGACACGGTGATAGATTCCGAAACCCATTAATTTTTATATCTGGATTATTTTCTCTTTCAATATTGTTTGTTGATCTTGATTTATGTGGTCTTCATACCGACATGAGTGAGTAGTTTCCTTAAAGCTTCAAGGTTGGGGCTGAAACTTTTAGCTAATTTTTGTGGATTAAATCTTGGTTCATTTATAAGCATGAATTTCTTGGTTTTGATTTCTCTGTTTTGAGATTAATTTTGCTGGTATTGAGTTTGACTGACCATTACATGACATTAGTTGTTAATTAAAGAGTCGATAGGTGAAAATTAATAAAGGAACTCTAAAGCAGTGAACTTATAAATTTCAGATTTAGACAAACTGAATTTATGAAAGAAAATCGAGTGAGAAAAGAACATAATGGGTTATGCTTGATTGCTAGTTTACGATAGTAGATTAGGATTATTGCACAATACTTCTTTGATACCTTGAAAAAGGATCTAAGAAACTCTAGGCTCGACCTTCTATCAACTAAAATTTGTCTAATAAATTGATCCAGGTAAAGTCCACAGAAAACGCTAAAAGTGGAACCATCCTTGAAACTTACCACATTCCATTCGGATTAATCCCTAGGGATATTTGCATCTTTGTTTAGCATTGGTTTTATTTATTTATTTTCATACTTGAATTTCTTTTAATTTAAATTCCTCATTCTTACACAATTGCTTAGTCCAATTAATTGAATGATCCAAGCTTAGTACTTACACAATTACTTCCTGTGGGACGATATTATACTATACTACTTGGAATCAGTGAACTTGCAGAACCACATCAATTATGTTCCCTCACTAGGCTTACATTGAAGATCTCCCATAGAAGTGGGCTCCCCAGATCCAACATATGGGATATACTAAGCCACCTATATAAGTTTTGACGTTATCAAAGGAGGAAAATAATGCTGAGGGCTAGTACGCATCTTATTAAGCTTTTATTTGCTTTTGTTACCCCTAATCTTCATACACTTTGAGGATTTCGTTCTTACTTTTATAATCTTTAACTAAATTTTTTCATTTACATTTTTTATATTCAATTCAATAAATTTTGCATTTTCTTAAGTGGTGCTTATTTGTAAGCTGGAAACTATTTTCTAGATGATGATTGTTTGTGCCTTAAATAATGAACAAAAGCCAGGAGCAAGAGAAATTTTTTTAATCTTTGTTGTTTCCTCCCTTTTTATCTTTTGTCCTTAATGTTTATTTTTTATATTTCCATAGATGATAATGTACAACTCAAGTATTTGTTCCCTGATACATGTTTCAATTAATAATTCCAACATGCATACACTGGATTAATACTCTGTAAAAATCCATTCCGATCATATCAAGATTTATGATGAAACACATATGAGTTTACCACTCATCAATATTGTGTTCTATAGTAAGCAAATGCTAAAATGTATGTTTTAAGACTAATACTCTGTAAAAATCCATTCCAATCATATTAAGAATTATAATGAAACACATATGAGTTCACCACTCATCAAGATTGTGGCCTATAATAAACAAATGCTAAAATGTATGTTTTAAGACTGAAGTACCGGCTTACATTATTCTTAAAAACATACTTGATTCTAGATTCATTTAATAGTGTCATTATTGATAGTCGGCCACTATCATGGTATGAAACTCATCATTCCTTTGAAGTAAATTCCTTTACTTATATGGAGATAAATCGCAATACTACAGTCTAAACCATAATCAACTGACCAAATTAATTATTCAACTATGAATCAATTAATTTAGATTCTAATATTATACATGTTTCCCATACATCTTCATGTATATGTATATTATTAACAAAATAATCTTGGTTCCTTATGACTAGTTATATTATACTTATACAAATAAAACCAAACTCTTTTGTTTAATTAATAATAAATATTATCATTACAAAACTATAACTGAAGAAGATTAAGTTACATGGTAAATAAACTTGCTTTCCTGGGCACTATATTTATATAACTCCAACATTTAGTATGAATTGATCTCCTTTTGATGAATGTCTTGAGAATCTTTCCATTATCTTAGAGCGATGTATAGAAACTGACCTTGTGTTGAACTGGGAAAAATGTCATTTTATAGTGTATCAAGACATAGTTTTAGGTCATGTGATATTTGCTAAGGATATTGAAGTAGACAAGTCCAATGTTGATCTTATTTCTTCTTTACCTTATCCCTGTACTGTGAGGGAAGTGCATTCTTTTCTTGGGCATGTAGGTTTTTAACGAATGTTTATTAAGGACTTTTCGAAGATAACCACACCACTATATAAGCTTCTTCAACAAGATGTCTCCTTTGAGTTCAACGAGGGGTGCAAGGAAGCATTCAAGAAACTTAAGGAACTTTTGACATCCTAACCAGTGATTCAACCACCAAATTGGAACATCCCCTTCAAGATCATTTGTGATGCGAGTGATTATGTAATGGGGGAAGTTCTAGGACAAAGAGTAGGAAAAGCTTTGCATGCCATTTACTATGCTTTAAAGGCTTTAAACCCAGCTCAATTGAATTATTCCACTACTGAAAAAGCATTGTTATCTGTTGTTTTTTATTTGGAAAAATTTCAATCATATTTGCTTAATGCTAAAGTGATTATTTGTTCTGACCATGTAGCCTTACAATACATGTTCACAAAGAAAGAAGCAAACTTGAGGCTGAATAGATGGATTCTCCTTCTTTAGGAATTTGACTTGGAGATCAGAGATAAGAAGCAGACAGAAAACATAGTGGTAGACTATCTAAATCGATTGATAAAGGAAGAAGTTGATATCCCTCTATAAAAAAGCTTTTCAAATGAATAATTATTTTTTTCCAATGCAACACCACTATGTTATACAGACATTACCAATTTTTTAGTAAGTAACAAATTACCTATTTGTTTGTCAAAGGCTCAGAGGGATAAGCTATGGAGTGAAGCAAAGTATTATTTATAAGATGACCCATATCTTTGGAGGCATTGTGCAGTTATCAGGAGGTGTATATCGAAAATGAATCATCTTCAATTTTAGCCTTCTGTCATTTGTACATTTTCAGATGACATTTTGGAGTGAAAAGGACAACTCATAAAGTTTTAAAAAGCGATTTTTACTGGCCAATATTGTTCAAAGATGCATATACCTTCTGCAAATCTTATGATAGATGCCAACGGTTAGGTAACATGTCATGTGAGGATCAATTGCCACAAACTCCTTTTCTTTTCTCTGAAAATTTTGACGTTTGCGGCATTGATTTTATAGGACCTTTCCCTCTGTGTTTTGACTTTTTTTATATATTGGTTATGGTTGATTATGTTTCTAAATGAGTGGAAACCAAAGCCATTAGGACTAATGATGCAAAGGTTGTTGCAAAATTTTTTAAGGTTAACATTCTTTCTAGGTTCGAGATACCGAAAGCCATCATTAGCGAAAAAGGAACCCACTTCTACAACAGGGTGATGCAAGCAATGTTTAAAAAATATCACATCATGCATAAAGTTTCTATTGCTTACCATCCTTAAAGCAACGGGCAAGTTAAAGTCTCAAATTAAGAAATCAAGTTAATCCTAAAGAAAACCGTGCAACCCAATAGGAAGGATTGGAGTGTAAGACTAGAAGATTCATTGTAGGCCTATAGGATGACTTACAAAACACCAATTGGAATGTCGTCGTATACGCTAGTGTTTACAAAACCATGTCATCTTCCGGTGGAATTACAATATAAGGCATATTGGGCTATCAAAAGATACAATATGCACTTGGATGATCCATGTGTGTATAGGATGTTGCAACTTCAAGAGTTTGAAGAGATGAGGAATGGGTTATGTCAAAATGCAATGATATATAAGCAGAGGACAAAAGCATTACGTGATAAGATGATTTCTAGGAAAAGCTTCTCGATGGGCTAGAAAGTGTTACTATATCTTTCCAAACTCAAACTCTTTCTTAGTAAGTTGCGTTCCCATTAGGTTGGTCCATTTGTTATCACTCATGTCTTTCCTTTTGGTGCAGTGGAGATACGGAGCCTCAAAATTGACAAGACATTCCGAGTGAATGGTCATCACTTGAAGCCATATTATAAGGGCTTCTAAATGGAGAATTTGGAGCTGTCGATGCTGAAGGATGTGACTAGTTTTACTTAAAGCATGCAATTAGAGGTTGTTCCTATTGGATCAAAACATTAAGCATACAAGATTGGGTAAAATGATAGATTTCAAAAAAAATTTAGAAATCAAATTTCAGCAGAAGCAATATAACCAAACCAACATGCCAAGCCATACATGATACGGTATAAGGAAAATAATTTACATAAGAATGAGGAAGTAGAAATTTACCACAGCTTTAACTCACTGTGCTATCCTATCCTCGACAATGTATCCTCTCTTAGGTAATGTATCCTTTTCTCTTTGTTGTATCCTCGACCAATCAGATCTACTACTTGTTCTCTTTGGACAACTTGGTTAACAAGATCTTTTGGTGGGAAAGGAGAAGAAAACTTGAAGAGATTTTTGTTGGACCAATGGTGGTTGAAAAATTAAATCCCACTTATGTTTTGATAATAATAAAATATATAGAATTATTTAAGGAATTATTTCAGGTAATTTGGAGTCAAATATATCAAGACTACATCAATCTTGAATTGGCAAGACATAAATCATGGTGAAATCAAGAAGGAAACAATCTTCATCATGTTAGAGACATTAATAATGAAGATTATAGAATATTTGATTGGATATTACCATTGAAGCCAACATAATTCGACTAGTACAACATAAGTCGACTAATATATCAAGATCCATCAGGTTGAGAACAACATAAGTCGACTAGAACATCATAAGTCGACAAATATATGAAGATCTGTCAACACAAGTCGACTAATAGTCCATAAGTCGACTTATCGAGGGATACAAGTCGACCTACATTGCACAAGTCGACTTATAAAAGAGCGGACATAAATTTTTATGAAAATCATTATGAAAAATCGACTTACACACCACGACAAGTCGACTTATGAGTACAGAGAACCGATTCTAACAAATTCAATTGGTCACAAATGGAAAGGAGGGAGTTAAGGAACGATCATAACAATTATGCCACGGCTAGAAATGTATTCCAACGTCTATTTTCTTCTAAATATAAGAGTGGATGATCAAGGGAGGATAGCACTGAAGTTCTACAAGAAAAAGACTCCGTTATTGCTCACTATTGCTCTTAGCTCATTTTCATATCTGTATTGAGCACTGTTCTTTCTTTATCTCATTATCTTTGTGAGTTCAGTGATTTTTGAAAAGTCACTTGAGAGGTAGGATTTGTGCCGGAAAACAAATCGGTTGTAAAGGTAGCTTGAGCCGGAAATCAAGCAGTGTTGGACCCCATTTTTGGAATCCAACTCTTAACAAAACTATAACACTTACTAACCTGCTTTGATTCCGTAAATGTTAGGCCCCGCTTTCGAAACCCAACCTCGGTACAAAATACCATCATACTGAAGAGTGGTTCGTTGAAATTTTTTCTTGCTCTGCTACCAAACATGATGAGCCCCAACCTCTGAGTCTGACTATTGAACCAAAAACGTTGGCGTACATCACAGAAATCGTGAAGCTTACAATCTCATTTCATTTCTACCTTCCTTTTTCCATAACACATCTCGTTTCGGTATATACATATATATGCATAACCAAAATTCACAATCCAAAAATCATATCATAACCATAACTCCCTCAAGTAAACCAAATTCTCACTCAATCCGGTCCGTATACACAAATGTGTACTTCCACTTGTTATCAGCCATACATAATTCATTTACATCAAAGAATAGCATTTACAAGTTCTCATGGCATACCAAGTCACAATACAATATCAATATCGAAATCCGAATATACAAAATATACCGATCCCAAAATTTCCAATGCCAATTTAACTTAGAACAATACAATATGTACATATATAAATCGAAACCTTCACTTCCCTTCACCCAATCTTCTTCTCATCACCTGTGTATGGGAACGAAGAGGGGGTGAGCTTATAGCTCCTGGGTAACAGTTTTATAACGAAGAACAAGCAAAACCGTTGAAAAGTTTATTTGTTATAAAAAAGTCATAATAAGTTCATAAAATGCTTTGCCCCCAAATTCTCAGTCAAATCCGAAAGTTTGAGTTCAAACTCGTAGTTGAAAAGTGTAATTTCATAATGAAAAATGTTTTCACATCAACACAACATGTTCATTCAATCATCAATACAAAATGCTCAATTTATGCACATACTTGACAATTCATAAATGCAATGTACAAACAAACGGCTCGAGAGTTCCGTAAAACGATCCGGATAAACTGAAGTTTATACCGTAAATTATCCAAGTCTGATTTTTAACGATCTCGTGGCCTCAAGCGGGAAGCCGAGAGAAGGCTATACATCGACGTGCACATGACTAACAATCCGTTACCCTCTTACACAAACAAAATACATAACAATTCGTTTCATGCTCAAAGCATTTCATCAAAGCTTTCATACTTTTCGTTCCTTTCCGAATGTACAAAATGCCACAAATTTTTCAAGGCATAACATAAAACATTTCAATGCATTCCAATCTTTATTTGAAATTAATCAGAAAAGTTCATATGCTGAAATATGTAGCAATTTTTCAAATCATTCAATAGGAACAAAACGATATTCATGAAGTAATTGAAATCATTCTTGATTTGAGACAAAACTTTAGTGGCTCATTACTAAATTATAAACATGAAACCCACCTGAAATACTTGCTCGGATATATGCTTAAAAGATGCCTCTTATCTTGATCCTCTTGCCTTCCTTGATTCCCTTTATCAAATGCAAAATTCCTATTCAAATAGGAATACAAATTAGGGACCCAAATATCGCATATTCACTAAGATAAAATCTAAACAAACCCAAACTCTGCCAAAAGTCCAAACATTCGGGTCACTTTTCCCATAAAAGTCCCCATTGTCTTACGTTTCTATTTACTCCAAAAGCATCCAATTTGGTTCAAAAATCCGAAAGTTATACCCCAAACAAGTTGAGACTATCCTTATGCTGAAATAAGAATCTATACCCAACTTTTGACCCAACTGTAAGATTCTTATAGTCTGAATTTAAATTTCAATACTTCATAAAACTTGTAGAACTTTGTCTCTATTTTACAACGAGTCAATAATCACCTCATTAGGACATCTACATCAAAAGATATACCCAAAATACCCAAAATTCATCTTTGTTGGAAACAGGGGGGCTCGCTGCGACGAGGGTCACGCTCGTCGTGGCGAACGGCCCGTGCTCGCCGCAGCGCGCATGCAAGCCTGCGCCGCGACGTGCACCATTTTCTCACACGTCGCGGCATGCTCTTTCTCGCACGTCACTGCGTGCAAAGCTTTCTCGCACGTCACGACGTGCTACCTTCCTGGCACGTCGCGGCGAACATAAATTCCTCGCACGTCGCGACGTGCGGGTCTGGAGAACGTCTCCAAACCTGATTTTCCAGCATTTTTCCAACCTTAATCCTTCCCTTAATCACATGCAACACATCTAAACCTTGATTCAAGTCTTAGACTACATTTCTATCCCATTAACAACTTAAAAACAGGCATAAAATCATCAACCCAAGAAATCTATCCATTTTTGCCTTTAAATCCTAAACCACCGATTCTAACACATTCAATCCATCTTAGGGTTTAATCTAACCACAATACAATGGAATTAACTCAAACTTACCAGGAAATTGCTTCAAATCTGTCGGAAATCACTAGGATCGAAAACCCACTTTTCTTCTCCTTCTTCCTCAACTACGACACTTCATCCTCTCTTCTTATCTTTTCTTTTCTTTCTTTTCTCTTCTAATTCTTCACCCAAGCCTAATGGGAAGGAAAAGACCAAAACACCACTCATGTCAAGCCTTAACCTATCTAACTCAAGTAACCTTCCCAAAATGCCCTCATATATTTTTATCTTTTAATTCTCATATAAACCACAAAAACTCAACTTAATCACAATTATCCACTAATACTCCCAATTTAATCAAACTAAGGCATAAATACATAATTAACACAATTCATACTTAATAACATCAATTAAAAAAAATTCGGGGCCCAACAATAGTAACTATAGACATATTGATAGATGTTGTTTTCTTCAATAAAGAATGTCAAACAAAGCTTTGAAAGTGGTGGGTTGAGAAGAAGAAGGAACTTAACAAAAATGGAATCAAACTTATTTCAGTTCCTACAACACATTAATTAACTTAGTTTGTAAGACTATTAGAAAAGAAAGAGAAAATGGTATATAGTAGAGATAGTAGTTATTGAATTGAGTATAAGTAAGGAGTTTATGCATTTTCTCATGATGAATCCAACCTTCTTGTCTCTAAGAAAGTCTAGAAGATGTTATTGTAGGGTATGGAAAATTTAGCCACCAAAGACTTCACAAAAGAGTTAATTGTTGAACCACGTGAAAGAGATGTGAAGGGCGAGAAGCTTCTAATAAATTGCGAACTAAAGAAGAATCTTTATTCAAATCTCTCATAATTAATTCTCAACATTAAGTAATTATCAGCCCATAATTTAGAAATATGTGATAGCTTGCTTTTATATGTGAATTTAAGTATAAACCCTAAGTGGTGATTGTTTGGTTTTGAATTATGAATAAGGTATTTAATAATTGTTTTCAAATTGTGAACCTTAGTACCTAAACTTTGACATTATTGTAAAAAATAAGGACAGTAGGCTCTAATGTAGATTAATTGGCAATTATTTCACTAATTTTGAATTATATTAAATTCTGCTCAATTAGAAAAGAATTAGGTATGCTTGATGCAAATTCTATATAATAAAGATCCCCTTTTATTTTTTTGATTGACTTTGTGTGCTTGAAGTCTCTTTTAATATTTTTGATAATTCTTAATTGATATAACCATGACTCATTAAGTGTTTTAATGTTTAAATTTTAGTTTTAAAGTTATTTATTAGCTTTCTAGAAAATACCGGTCGACTAATATCTTAGTGTGGTCAATTAGTGTAGTAAACAATTGTATTTTCTACCTTTCTAGTGAGTATTTTCTTTGTTTGGTCATTTGTGTGGTTGCCCATACAGCCATACCAATCAACTGGTATCCTTTAGTACTTGACCAATGTCCCTAATTTTGAGACCCCATTTCATTCTCAAAGATTTTAAGAAGAGTTTGGACACCATCTTTGGTTGATAAATAACCAATATAGATCAACCAATTTATTTCACTAATAGACTAATAAATCGTGTTTTAAATCTAGAGCATTTTTTTCCTCAATGCCTGCACTACTTACTTTTGGTTATCTCTAAAACACCAAAAATGATTTATTAATTAAAGCATGTGGCTGACTTATCCTCCTACTTTTAATATCTTATTTACCTATTTGCTTTTATTATCATATTTTAGGTTTATATCCTCCAAAACCTCAAATTATTCACTCGTTTCCTTGAAAACAACATCTCTTATCACATAAAAGTCTCATTAGATTGCATCAAATTAAAAATTGATCATTTTTTAATTTTTTATTTAGGATTTTCATAATTCTTCTTAATAGAACTATTTAGTGAGAAAGTTTTCGAATCATGATCCAATTCATCTTTTTAAGCAAGTTAGCTTGATGTATGACATTTATATTATTCATTTTATGTTTTTTTTGGATGATTCCAAAAATAGGGAGAAAGTTTGGTGATATTAGATTTAGGGGAATGATAACATTTAGGAGGAGTGACAAAATTTAAGGGAAGTGATTATTTTGTTTACTTTTGTATTTCTTGCACTTTATATGGTATGATTGAGTAAATTTATTTTATCTTCATGAATATATATTTCTTTGAATTTGAATATTTTTTTGTTCTTGAAATTAAATTATGCTCTTCATAGTGATTTATGTTTTATGTATGAATTAAGGGGAAGCTAATCACTACCTTGATATTTATTTGTGTGCTTAATTTTATTATCGTTATTATCTAATATCACAAGTTTTTTTTTCATAAAAAAGGAGAGATTGTTGAACCAAGGGAAGCTCCAATTGATGTTTTAATGATTAAAAAACATAATTATTGCTAATGTATTTATTATTTTGATGAAAAGAAATATTAGACAAGCCTTAAACTCAAGAAGATAGTATACGAAGCTGAATAAGATAATTTGAAGTTTACAATCGATGAACTGAAGATTAAAATAAGAACAAAAGAAGATTAAGGCTCATAAAAGTCATATTACATTTTGTATTATTATTTGAAATCTCACATTGTTTTGATGATTTAGAAGGCTTACCATGCGTAAACATTTCATTATATAAGTACTTTCATTCATCTAGAGGCATTGAAGATTTTGACTTTTATATAAAAGCCTCTTGTTATTTAAAACAAACATAAGGAACATTTTTAGAAGTGTTTGAATCATAATTAGATGAAACAAATTGATTTTGATCATTTTGAGTTGTTAAAATTATATTTTTAAGGTGATTAGTCAACAAATATAAATTAAAACTATTAAATTTGATGTATTAAGTTTGCTATAATGGTTGATGTTTTGTCAACTAATGTGCCATATTAGTTGATCAATATGCCCACTAGTTGACTAGTGTTCTAATAGGTAGTGAATCTAAAGTTTTTAATGCATATTGGTTGTCCAATACGTTGTTTATAGTCATTTTAAAAACTAATTCTTGGCTTTAACGACTAGTAAGGTTCCCAAAACACTATAAATATGTTTTTTCTTATTGGTTTTACCATTGATAAGGTTTTGGTAGTTATATACACACGTTTCAAAGAATTTTTCAAGCATTTGAGTATCATTATCTTATATTTTTGTGAGTGGGTCATTTTGAGTTATAAAGTGAATATGTGAGATATTTTTTAGTTGTAATTATATATATATATATATATATAGAAGTTGTACAACCTTTTCAAGGTTTAAAGTAAACTAAGTTACAAAAGCATTGAAGATTAAAATTCATGATTACAAGGATTTTGGAAAATCATCACTTAGACTTATCTCATTTATGCTGATGGATAACTCTTCCATTAGTAGTCTAGCTGCCATTAAGAGTGTACATGATAATAGTGCATTGTAATGCTACACAAAGTAAACTAAACCTATTACGATAGTAGTGGTGAGTCTAGATCGATCCTACAAAGAGTATTTAGTTGTCTCTTGTTATGAAAATAACTACTGTTTAGGTTATGGAGGGGGTGGGGTTTGGTTTGAAATAAGAAAATAAAAATGAAACTAAGCTAAAGAAAACATTGAAAAATGATTAAAGTGATGAATTCGTTAGGGACCTCGGTCTTTGGTTTAATCTCAACCTAGACCCAATTTAAACATATTTCATTGAATTATTGTTCTTATATCTCTCCTAGCAACTATTAATCGTATGTTAATAATAGAGCTAAGCTCTATTGACCACATTTTCCCCTTAGGACATGTTTATTGAAGAGACGCTCATTAATTAAGCCTAACTATCAAATAACCAAGAATAAGCTCCCTATATTTAATCAGATAGCCACATTATGAATTAGGAAAACAGATTAATCAAGGCAATAACCACACAAGCTTGGGTCATTTAACTTAGGTTCTATTATCCTTAATGATTACGAACCATTTGTCATTACAAATAAACTCAAATATAGCAAGTATGGATTATATTGAAATTCTAGCAATAGATTCTTATATAAAAACAATCAAATAGAGCATTCAATTATTCTCACACAAGACCTAAACTTTAAACATAAGATAACACAATCAATCCATAAGAAGAGAAAAAACAACAAATTTAGTGAGAAATACAATTAATAGGGTTTGTCGACATCAATGTCATCTCTGAACTGACATTGGGAAACTAGCTCTCCATAGGTCCCTCAAGGTTGAGAGCTTTGCCCCTTCTTCTTATCTTCTCCTAAAGCTCCCTCTTCTCCCAGTCGAAAATAGTAAAAACTTTCATAAAAACCTTGGTCGTCATAACATGTTCTTTATATAGTATAGATTTAGGTTAAAATGCCGACACCTGGCACTTCTTGTAACATCCCATCACCGATAGGAATGGTAAAATAGTAATTTGAAACGGGTTAGGAGTGTTTAAAATTGTTTTTCTATATTCATGCATTCATATATACACGTGAATAGTAAATTTTGTAGGTGTAATGATTGTACATGCATTCATGACATTTTTCGATATATGTGTCTCTAATGTGTTTATTGTGAAAAATATGATTTTTGTGCTTGAAAATTGAATTAGAGTGGGTCCTTGTGAGTTTTGAATTTTTGGACAATATTAGAAAATTTTCTGGAAATTTGGGGGTACTTTTTCGGACTAGGAAAAAAATACCAAGTGGCAGACTGACTGATTATCGGTAGTAAAAAGTATTATCCAATGGCACTGAAAATTAGATACATGATTTTAGGATTTATTTAAGTGAGTCATTGAAAATTGGGAGATGATTTATGTAGAAATTGGACTTAGGTTTTAATAATTAGGCATGTGGAGCCAAACATGTC
>JANIHY010000009.1:6405860-6419915 GCA_027479065.1 Erythroxylum brevipes
TTAATTTCGTTACAAAAATTAACCAAATATTCCCTGTGGATTCGATCTCGACTTACTATAACTACAAAGTTTAGTGTGTAGAATCAAGTAAATTTCGTATTGCACTCAACATAAGTTGTCACTACCGTAGGATATATACCTGAAATTCTTAAGAATATCTAAGCATAAACCCTACGATAATGGCATGTTAGAGCAGTCATATTCACTTATTATGGCATCATACACATCATAAGTAATCATAAAAACAACTTATCTCATTTCATTAACAAAACATGTTTTACATTGTTATTTCATTACAAGCTATCGATATATTTACAATAAATAAACCATTTATGATCACACTGTTTTAAATAAATGATTCTACATGAAATGAAAACTATACAAAGTACTCTATCTAAAACCTCAAATGACAACTGACCAGACCTTTGAGCCATATCTTGATCTAAAATGAATAGTACTAAACTTCAATTAGTTTGTTCTACTAGCAGGGTCTTCTCTTAGTACCTAAAAATCAACATTGCAATTTTGATGAGTTTTGCGAACTCAATGAATGAACCATTATTGATGTGTTCACTTAAAACAAAACACATATATGTCAATGAATAACATTTAGTCAATCAAAGTAATACTTCATTTAGAACTATAACTTATATTCTACAATTTGCATCATAATACAAAAAACATTTAAAAATCCAATCACATTTTTAGTCATTCCAGAAGTACATTCTGAATGCAGGAATATCATGTAATCATTTCAGAACATAACACTCATTTATCACAATTCTTCATATCACCATCAAAGTCATAAGCATTTCTCAATATCAACACAAGATAGTTCAACATTTATTTGTAATCAATATCATGAACACATTTAAAGATACAAATACAAATGCAAATGAGACTCATTCCATTTTAACTTTGTTATTATCGAGTTCCTATTTCACTATCCCATATTCGTTATGGATACCAAGCTCATTAAACATTGAGCCTAAGGCTCTGATGTGCACAACTGAGCTTAAAGCTCTTTTCACATTGGCTACTCTGGTCACAACTCCTTTATATGAATATGCATCATATAATAGAGTATAACAATTCATATAATATATCATCAGTCCCTTTTAGTCAATTAGCATATTCAATTTTCATAATTTATCAAATATAAGTCCAGCATTCAATAAATAGTTGAGCATTTAATTTCCCTATTCACATTCAAATCACAAACACTCCCAATACAGTCCTAAATATCGAACTCCTCAGACAATTAATTGTCCATAATCAGTAATATCACAATTATATCAATATCAATTCAATATAAAGGAATTAAGTTTAATCAACACAATTTGAACATAACATATTACCAATAGAAATCACACTTCTAGGTTACCCACCATACATATAATTCAAACAGAAGCATAAATATTTAAGTTTACATAACTAGGTTAACTCATAGTACACTCTAGTTAGCCATCACCTCACATGCTAGCAATATATGGATGGTTTTGGTTGATGTGTGCCTCTAAATCAAACAATACACACATGTACACATTACTAATTGATCAATCAAATGAATGCTCAAAGTTACATATGTATATGTTTCATGTTTAATGCATGCTCAATTGATTATTTCAGGTATGAAATCTTATTCACAAATCATACTTGTACATTCATCATAGTTTCTATATCATGTAGTTTGCAATTAGGTTTATGCCCTAATACCCTTGGTCACTTTCAATTCATCACTCAAACATTTATCATTCTTTTTCCTAGGATTATACACTCATAAAATTTGCTAGTTTAGATTCAACCATTCCCAATTCATCACTTACAGACTTTGAATCACATTACATTCATGAGAACATCTTTATATCATTATCAATTCATAATTTAAACTTACCCTTGAACATTTTTCATGATCAATGGTGTCTTATAACACACATACAATTGTTGTTTTAAATTTGGAATTTCAATAAGCTAGATTTATACATTCATAAAACTTTTTCCAGCAATATATATTCATACATTTACCCAATTCTCATTCATATTTGCCCCAAGTTCTTCAATGCTCATTCATACATATCTTATACACATTTCTAATGTTCTGAAGACCATGTTTGCATTAAAAGAACTCAGTTATGCCCTAAACAAGTCATAAGTTCTAGATTTGAACTCAACTATATCAAAATAGTTCATTATTTAGGTTATAACTTCAATTAAATACATAAACTTATTGAGATATCTTCTAGCCAAACTGTTTCACAAAAGAATTAATAAGACCTCAATAATCATTTTTCATGTTTTATACTTGGACTAATTCGAGCTCTAAGGTCCTAAAAAATAAGGAAATAATATAAGGTTCCTGCACAAGCATTCGTTACAGGCAGTATTAGGGAAACAAGCATAAATCAAGCTCCAGTCACTATTTTATCAAGAAAATTCCACATGGGTCAAGTTGAGACCTATGTCTACAACTTTCATTCTTAGAGTTTGTTCAAATTCATGCTCTAAGAATATGTAAAATAGATCGAAAGAGGAAGATGAAATTGAAACTAGAATTTTGACCTACAGCTCTAATTTTCCAGATTCAAGAACACTTCAATAACACCTATCTTTACCTTGAATTCTTCATCAGTTATACGTCAAATCCCATCTTAAATCATCCATACAACAATCCTTAACTTACTGTTTTCGTACATGCCAAAACAGAAGAGAAAAGTACAAAAGTTTGTGCAAAAATTTCCAACACAATCAATCATTAACATCATATGTAATTCATCCTAATTCATCATCATCAATTCTCTATCATAACATGCTATAAACACTAATCATTTACTTACATGTTTAAATTCAATTCCAGCTCAAAAGATCAAGCTAAGCCAGTACTCCAAGTAAGCAGAAACATCACACATTCAAGGTAAAACTTAGATGGATTTCGGCTAGGTTTAGTAAGGCAACTTCAAACTGATATTTTACTTAACTTTGTGAGGCTAAAACATGGATTATTTGTGCAACAATTAGGCCTAACCATAAGGAAGTCCAAGGAGGTGAAAGAAAAAGGTTTCGGTGGTGTGAGTGAGAGAAGAAAGAATAAGAAATGAGCTGAACCAAGTTTACTACTGCTGAATGTTACACCTAAGGTGTTAGGTGTCATCTAATGGAATGACCATATGTCTAAAGGCATGTTCAACATATATCAAGTATCTATGCTGCCATATGTCACCATTAAAGCTAGGTCACATGTCATGTACTACAGCTACCACTTTTCCATTAATCAACTATGCCATTTTTCATCAACTTACCAGCCCATTTGTTAAACAATGATCAATGCCAAACATCACTCAATTGTAGGCTCAGTCATCCAAATTTTTCATGTATCAATTTATCTTATCATTTGACATTTTTCCTAGCCCAAATGTACAAATCGATCCCTCAATTTTTTAGTTAAACCAATTAATTCCAAATTTACTACTTGTGATCAATCAAACAAAAATGCAAGGCATAAACATTTCACAATTCACATCATGAACATTTTAAAACTTTCATACCCTAGAACGAATCAATTGAGTACATTTGCTATCTTTGTAATGTGTGCAAAATCATAATTTATGTGTGTGTATGTTAATGATATGAAATTCATTCATTCTAATAAAAAGCTAAAGTTCTAATCCTCAATATGAAAACAGGTTATTACAATTAATCATAAAATAATAAAATTAATTCTAAAAGAGATTTAAGAACAACATCATTAGATTAATCAATGCCTAAACATGTTCATTGACCTTGATATCCCTATTGAACTAGATAAATAAAGTTTAAATCCTCATAGCTCTTAAAACAGGAAGGAATCTGCATCCTTTCTAATCTCCAATGTCTTCATATCCCTTTTGGCCTCCAAAATGCTCTTTTTTGTTTAAAATTAGGGTTGCATAATAATACACAATTAGCTATATAGGTTGGTAAGTGATTTTGTATGTCAATTTTACCAAAAATCGTGAATATATATGTTCATAATAAGCTACAAGGTGACTTACATAGCCATGTAGCTCACTTACATAGTTAAGTGAGTCTATATAGCCATGTAGGTTGCATAGTTGATTGAAACATTGACTTCAAACTCTTACACTCTTTCAATGACTTACACATCCCACACATGGTCATGTAAGTTAAAGTAACTTTTATTTCTTGCGTTCTTTATCTCGTTTTTGCCCTAACTAATCTTTTTCACTTCCACAGAGGCAAATAAAATTTAACATCAATAGAATAGCCCCTAAGATATGAGTTTAACTTATTTTGATTCTTATTCTTCTAACTTGTTCATAAAAAAAATATGAAACAAAATAAGTTTCTTAAGCACATCATAACATTTTGCTTTTTGGAAAAAGTTATTAAATTAATTTCATTATAAAGGCCACACATGATTAAATGATAATAAGAATGATATAGACATCTTAGACTAAAAGGCTCAAAATGTCAAAGCTTTATGTCTACCCATTAGTCACTACTCTTTTAAACAGAACATACATTGACCAATAATAAGAGTAAAAATACATGCCCAAGTTGCCATAAATTTAACTATATAATCCTAGAAGCAATTGGAAAAGAATGGTCTTTTTAACATGCAAAAAGAACTTTAAAAAATTCCAACAAATAAACATAAAAACACACATAATAAATAAGATCTTAACTCCCACACGTAAAATCAACTCTATCCTTGATATAACATTAATTGCAAGAAATGGAGCATTCAATAAAAACAGCAATTGCGAAAATGTAAAGGAAAATGAACAATTTTCCTTTAGGTTGCTTCCCAAGTAATACCCTTGTTTATTGTTGTTGGCTCAACTCCATGTTTTCCTCATCACGTGATAATTTTTTTATCTCTAGGGATCACAACTTCTCCACTTAAAATTCTTTAGGATAATGCTTAAGTTGACAACTACTTATACACCATAGGGAGAGACATTAGTAACCACAAAAAGGATTGACCCAATAAGAATGTAATTTATGTGGAAATAGTTTATATCTAAAGCAATAAAAAAAGAACTTTTTGTCCAACAATAAAGCTTTTCCTCCATACATTGAAAGCTTTGGTCTTCTATTCAAGGAGAACTAAATCTAGTTTATCTATACATTTATGCTCTAAATATTCATATGCTAAAGGATCAATCACATTAATTACAAAAACATAATGATAATCTTTGGGGGTGCTTTTAATTTCATGACAACAAAAATATTGAAATGAGTAAGTTACCCTAACGAAAATCTATCTTAGTTTTAGCTATGTTAAGGAATAATCTCCCCTATAAGATATGCATCAGATTATAAGAAGTTTCATCATTCATATCAACTACATAAAAATCTACTAAGAATACTAATTCATTGACCTGCATTAAAACATCCTAAATTACCCGTTGTGGATAAGAATTAGTACAATTAGCCAATTATACATTAACACTAATTTCTTTCAATGGGCCTAATTTTATAAATCATACATGAAACGATGCATAACATTAATTGATTCTCCTAAATCTAACATGTCTTGTTTAGTCTTAGTGTTACCAATTTTATAAAGAATGGTAAACATGCCTTGGTATAGTTTGATTTCTCCTTGGATCATATTAAAACCTAGTAATTAGTACCCGCAGAGGCAGGAATTATGCATTGTAAATGACTCGGTGACATGGGCCGTATTCAGCAAAGGTACATGCTGAATGCATAAAAGTGGAAAAGAGGCAAGCTGTTTATAGAAGCAAAGATGACACCAGTTAACATGACAGGATTCGAATTCAAGATTAGCACAATCATTATTGTCAAGAAAAGGGATCAACATGATTATATTGAACAATGGGTACCAAACACATTCTTTAAAATCCTACAGAAAATTGCTTCACCCTCCTCCTTTTTTTTTTTTTTTTTTTGTTCTTCTCTTTTCAGTAAGTTAATAACTCAAATAAGTCCAAAAGCGACCGAAGAAACTCGCACCCGTAAACAATAGAACCCATGTATAGTACAGTTTCCGGAAAACGTATCAGCATTCGAAGTGTTCAAACTGATACTCAAGTAATTGTACAGAGAACAGCCACAAAAGTAAAAGATGCCTTTCAGATCTAATAGACTTCGTATGCCTTTCTTATCTCCAGATTCAATTCGCAATTTCTTTCTTTCTATAGTTTTCTTAAACACTAACATGTTGTATACGTCAACTTGACCATAACTCACAGACACATGTTTTCTTTATATATGTTTAGTGAAATCTTCAATTCTTATTTTCTGAGTGTATCCTAGTGAGAGTCATACGTAATAATTCCTAAATAATATATTAACGGGAAATCAGCTACTTTTACTTAATATCAGTACAGGACAGACGAAGGTACGTAGCCACTAGTCCTGAATCTGGAAAACAACCAATCCTTAACCACACGATAAGAGATATATCCAGTTAATATTATCATAAAAATCTTCAAGTTTAAGAATCAGTTTGCAAATTAACAATGGAGAATGAGTAATGTATGAAAAGTAAAAGAGCTAACGAGAATAAGAAAATATCTCTGTCTCTTTAATGTCAAAGTTTGATGTCACACAATAGGAGATCCTACCCGACAAGAATAGACAGGCATTACGATTTAGGTGGACGTTCTTACCCCGCCCGACTTGTTTTCAAAGTGTGATTTAATTAAGAGCGACTGCAAAATTGTCATTGTTTCTTTAAAATTCTAGAATCAATACAATAAGAGTGAAAATTTGTCCCAACTAGACTTATATTTCATACAAAATTACAGAAATAGTTCATTTTGGCTTATACATTTTTGAAAGAAGCCACACTCCTTGACAATATCAGTCCCTCTTAAATGATTTTATACAAGAAAGGCATAAATATACTATTGATCAAAGAAATATTGTGTAACTATCACAAAAATATAGGCAGTAAGAGATGTTAGCTAAACGTGGATTTTTAAAAGGCTTTTAACTTGCTAGACTTAAGTTTCATAGTTGATTTAGAAAAAGCTTTTAGATACCTATACCATTTCATTAAATGAATTAAAGCTTGTATCAGTTCTACCTCATTTGTTATTCTAATCAATAGAGATACCATTGGATTATTCAAAGATGCTAAAAGGGTACCAAAAAAAGAACTCATACTCTTTACCTTTTTTTCGATAATCTATAAATGTTTAACCTTATGAAAAACAACCAACTCTAGATTAATCAATCACTGAAAATTCTCTAAGCTTAATCTTTTTAACCTGATCGTTGCTTGATCTTTTTTTATTTTCAGAAAATGTCTCCCTTTCATTAATTTTCTTCTATGATGTTTATCAAATTTTGAATCCGTATTTAATTTATAAATCAACATTAAAAAAAATCTTTAATCCTCATATTTATAGGGCTTTCACCAGCTTACTAAATTTCACTTTAGATCACTCTCTTTTAACTATTTAGGGCTTCCTCTTTAATTTACAAAAGGACAACCATATTGATTGTTTTTCATTTATACAACTATTATATGATAAAATAAACTCTTAGACTATCTTTATATTACATTTGGTTTTTATTTTATCAAGTCAATTCTTAACCCACTTATTATCTTTTAGGCTAGTCATATTTTGATTCCAACTAATATCACAAAATGAATGAAATTTTTCAGTTAGACTTGGAAGAAACTCCTAAAACGTAAAGGCTCAATAGGGAACAAAATTAAGCACATAGTAGGAATGAAAGGTCAACATTTTCTGTCCAGTGCTTTATATAGATCAATATTTAGAGTAGAATTCTTAAGAGAATACTTTTTTGAATAACCTTTGAAAAGTTCTTAGGTTAGGAGAACATTATCTCCTATTTTCCTATCCTTTAAGAAAGGTCACCAATAGTGATCAATGATTTTTAGAAGAACCTTCTTCAACCTATTTGTAGTCTTTAAAAGAGCTTGAGGATTGAGTTTTTGGGATCAATCATATGAAAGTTCTACTAATTTATTTTAACATTTTACTATGAAAAAAGAATTTTGTCACTACTTCAAGGATCACATTACCAATCATTGTCTAGGTATATTTGAAGATGAATTCATTCATTCTATTAGGCTTAGTTACCTTGTTGGGATCTTATCGTTAGGTGATAGATAAAGTTTTTCTTACAAATTATAGAGCTATTCCTTTGCATCCAATACTTCTTTTTGAGAGTCCCCAATTTTCCTTTAATTTAAAGCTTTCAATTCCTCCTTCATCTGAACAATTTTCCTCATGCATTTAAAGAACTTATACCCCTGACATCATAACTAGTACCTTGTAAGATGTCGTCATTAAAGCCTTCTATCTAGGCTAGAATTTGATCAAGCTGAATGGTAATTTGATTATTCTAGTACATAGAAGGTTTTGAATTTTAATTAGCATAAGGGTATATACCATGGTATTTTGGAATAATGCAGTGCTATTAGGGAAGCTTGAAAACCATTATTCATTACCCAAAGCCCTATCTATCTTCTTTATCAAATACTTGTTACCCTTTTATTTATTGGACTAGATGTAAAAGTTTCTCATCATCATGATATTAGTCACCTTGATTGAGCTAGTACATCCTTTGAAGTCATTCAAGATATTCCTTAGGTAAGAATTACCCCCATCTTCATTAAGGTGTACACGCTCTTAAAACCACTAAGTAATATTTAGTGTTTGGAAATTATAGCTCCAAAATCTTTTATACATTTCCACTAACTTGTTCTTTTAAAACAATGGTTATTGGCATATAAATATAAGATGGAAGGCCACCATTTCCTGTATCAGATAAACTTTAAAACAAATAAATTGCTCATCTAATATTGGCTTTAGGACTTTAGTTCTATATTGGTTAAATGCTACCATTATTCTCCCATAGTTATGGTATTGATGGATGCCTATTATTTTCCAATTCCTCTTAAACAAGTTAAGGTTCTTGCATCTATCTTCTCTAAACTTAGTTTCCAAATTACCAACTATGAAAGGCTTGTAACTTTAAAAAAAATTAACAACTAGTTATTTTGTAGATTAGTTTAGCCCTCCAATGTTCCATGCTAAAATCAACATTATTCAAGGATGGTTTAGAGTGCTTTCTCTTTTAATTAGATCTCCCTTTGAATATCTCCTTAAATATGTTTATGTGGGGAGATACTTTTGGGTTTTAGTTTGTATTAATGCTACACTACTTACCATACCTTCATTACTTATTGATATAGAACCAACTTAAGTTAACTTATTTAAAGCATTAGCAAATTTTGCACCAACTTTAGATTGATTGTATCTTTACTTGTATCCTAAGTTTCAGATCGAACCATTATAAAAGCATTAATACGTTTATCTAGATGATAAGGAAACTCTATGTTGCTTCTCTTCTTATTTGATTCAGAGCTTAAATTCACAAAGTTAATGGTATTCACCTATGATGAATCTTTTTTTCCTTATAGTTGTCATAATTTAGAATCTTTTGAATGGTTTAGTCTCTAAGTATAAGGAATAGATACTAAGCCCTCAAATAAGGAACCTTTTAATCTAACTGCATAAGGGGAATGAATTCAAGAAAAGGGTTTTGAATATCCATTAATGTTGGATAGGAAAAAGAAAACATGCGACATTTGGAGAACAGGTAAAATTCAAAACTTTTTAGAAATCTTATTTGCAGCGAAAGCAATATATCCAAATCATCATGCCAATCTATACATGGTATGGCATAAGGACAATAATAGACATAAACAAGATGAAGAGTATTACCAACTCCTTTGCTACAGTTTTAATTCCTTGTTGCGCTCTCCTCTCCTTCTTCTTGTATCCAAAGCCACTTTGCTTAGTTAACCTATCCTCTCCTTGTTGTTGTATCCTTAACCAATTTGATTTACCTCTTGTTCTCTTAGGACAACTTGGTTAACAAAATCCTTTGGTAGGAAAGGAGAAGAAACACTTTGGAGGAGTATTTTCTTAGAAAAAAAGGAAACAATGAGACACTTCTCATATTAAGTTTCGGCCATGCATAGGTGAGAGGAGAAAGTTGGTCAAAACAATGCAAGAACCCTTTTCTTACACTCCTAATTTCGGTTATGCATGATATGAGAGGAGAGGGGAAACATCCAATGCATCACACCTTTCTTTAATCAAACATAAAGAAGCCATTAAATGAGACTCTTCTCATTTGTTTTAAGATGGCTATATGAAAAGTCCAATAACCTAATATTATCATGTTAATTTCAATTTTTGATGATTTAAGAAGGAAGATGGTCCATGCAATGTACATCTTTCTTTTGACCATCTTCCTTCTCTAATCCAATCAATGCTAATAGGTTATATGCTAACATTAAAAGATAACCATTAAACCATTTAATGGTAAGTTCATTACTCCATTTAATGATGATAAACCATAATAAAGACCATCTTTATTTAGCATTTTCATGTCAAATGTGTAGTTTCACATTCAACCCTAATAACCGAAATTGTTCCTTCATTTCTTTAAAAAATTTAATATAATTAATCTAATCAATTACATTAAACCAAAGTCTAGCCGATTTTTACATGAACATTTAGGCTTTTAATTAACCATTAATTAGTGTAAAACCAACATTCAATTATAGGTTTCTAAAACCTCCATTTATATTTCGTAGTTAGGTTGATAACCTTCCTTAAAGCTAAGTGGGGAATCTTATTGAACTTTGATAATTCAAGCTCTATTAAACCTAGAATTAATTTAATCCCATTAGAATTAATTCTAGCTTATTAACTAGATGTCATTCCACTAAAGGCAATTAGTTGAACTCTTGAATTATTAAATATTATGAAAATACATATTTTATGTCCAATTGCAAACCCTATTTAAAACCTTATCATAGCCATCCGCACAATAAAATGTAAAATTATCGTTTTGACCTTATATTGGTTTTCCTTATAGATCTCCCGTTTTACTTTATATGGTGATTAATACACAAGATCTCATCTCAGTGTTAAGACTTGATGGGTAGCTAGTCCATTAAACTATTGGCGCCAGTTTAATCACCAAATCTCGTTAAAACATCGAGAAGTGATGATAGCACTATAAACTCTTTATTTGAGTGAATGTTCCCTGATACATTTTTCAATTGATAATTCCAACATGCAAATATTGTATTAATGCTCTGTAAAATTTCATTCCGATCATATCAAGCATTATAATGAAACACATATGAGTTCACTACTCATCAAGATTGTGGTCCATAAACGGACCTTTGCAACTTGCAAACCTTATGCTCATTTCCTGGCTCAATGAATCCTTCTGATTGGCCCGTATAAATGGTCTCCTCAGGATCCCCATTAAGAAATGCGGTCATGACATCCATTTACCATATTTTGTAATCGAAATAGGCTATTATGGCAAAAAGGACCCTAATGGAATTAATCATGGCAACCAGAGAAAAAGTATCCTCATAGTCTATAGCCTCTTTTTGAGTATAGCCTTTAGCTACCAATCTAGTTTTAAAGGTCTCTACCTTTCCATCCGATCCTCTTTTCCTTTTGTAGATTCATTTACACCCTATGGCTTTTGTAGATCCATTTACACCCTATGTCATTTTTCAGCATCAACGTCATTAATAGCCTGTGTATAGATAATGGGATCCATTTCCTCTTAGTCTGAGATGGAAATTAAGCCTTCTCCTAAACCTAGATACCTATCTGGCTACCTTACAACCCTCCCACTACGTTTAGGCACAACTTGATATTTAGGTTGCACTTCCGATTCAACTCTTGAGTCCATTTCGACATCTTGTTTTGTCATATCCAAAACAACTCTTAGTTTGGATGAAATAGCTAACTCCTTTAGTACTACTTCACATCTTCCTTTATGATTTCTCACAAACTCTTCCTCTAAGAAAGTCGCATTTGTTAACACAAATACCTTCCTGTCCTTAGGACTGTAAAAATAGTATCCTCGAGTTCCTGTAGGATATCTTATAAATAAACATATTTCTAACCTTGGTTCCATCATTGTGGATTCAGGCTTTAGAATATGGGCTGGGCAGCCCTAAGTTTTTAAGTGCCTCAATAAAGGTACTCGACCAATCCATAATTCCCTAGTTGTTTTAGGTATCGATTTGGATGGAGCAAAGTTAAGAAGATATGTTGCCATTTATATGTCATATCCCCAAAACGATTATGGAAGGATAGCGTAGGACATCATTGAGCTTACCATTTCACATAGAGTCCTATTTCTCCTCTCAGCTACACCATTTTGTTGAGGTGTTCGAGGAGTAGAAAAATTGGAAACAATTCCATTTTCAAATAAATATTGTTGGAACTCTCCAGATAATTACTCACCACATCGATCTGATCGAAATTGTTTTAATGGCTTGCCTAGTTGCTTCTCAGCTACAACTTTGAATTCTTTGAACTTTTCAAAGGAAAATACAAATAACCATATCTTGAGTAATCATCTATAAAGGTTATGAAATATTCATAACCTCCTCTAGCTTGTACGTTCATGGGCCCACACATATCAGTATGCACCAGGTCCAATGTAGATTCAGATCTGTTTCCTTTATAAGGAAATGAGCTTTTGGTCATTTTTCCTTCAATACAAGATTGACAGGTGGATAATGGATCACTATCTAGCCTATAAGGATCCCATCCTTTACTAACTTGTCAAGTATTTTCTGATTGATATGACCCATTCTTAAATGCTACAGATATTTTAAATTAATGTAGAGTCATTGGATTGTCTTAGTTTTATCAATTCTGTGGTGTTTAGTGAGCCTAACATAGGTTCTATAAAGAACAATCCTTGTTGAATTATCGGATCACAAATAAATTCCTTATTCTCATATATTGAATAGACTTTTCCAAAATATAAGGAATAACCATATTTTATTAGACAAAAAACAAAAATCATGTTCCTTACAATTGGTATGTAATA
Source organism: Erythroxylum brevipes (assembly GCA_027479065.1). Taxonomy (NCBI): domain Eukaryota; kingdom Viridiplantae; phylum Streptophyta; class Magnoliopsida; order Malpighiales; family Erythroxylaceae; genus Erythroxylum; species Erythroxylum brevipes. The sequence continues at coordinate 6,418,755 of JANIHY010000009.1, forward strand.
AGCATCCTCCAAATATAACCTATAACCATTAAGAAAGTCCAAGATAACTACTCCCACTAATTTTTCTTAAACATAGGAACCATCTGCTATCTTGATTTGAAACTGCCCATTAAGTAGTCTTCTCCTTTGCTAGAACCCCTACAATGAATTGTAAACATGGTTAGTGGCTCCTGAATCTAATATCCAAGAAACAGACAAATCTGCAACATTTCTAGTTCCTAACAAACTTATGAAACCCATTCCTTGTTTGCTTTTGAGGGACTCAAGGTAAACTGGACAGTTTCTTTTCCAGTGGCCCATCTCATCACAATGGAAACACTTTCCTTTGACCTTCTCTTTGTCCTGTTTTTTCATGGATTTGGCCTTGACCCCTGTTTGGGCCTTTTTTTTCACTGGACCCTTCTTCTGCTGCTTGCCTTACCTTTGGGCTTAGAAGAAGATGCTACATTAGCTTCAGGCCCATAAGTCGTGATATTCAATATCTCCTTCGTGTTCTGAAGAATATTCATCAACTCACTCAAAGTGTAATCCTTGCTATTGAGCTCATAGTCCAACTTAAACTACTGAAAAGAAGAGTTTAAGATATTGATGATCATAATCATCTGCATGTCCGCATAGATATCCACCCCAAGCATCTCAACCTTAGTGATCCCAGAGATTGCCTTCATCATGTAATCCTGCACCGATTCACCAAGTTTCTGTCTGAGATTATGAAAGGTTTGGATAAGTTTCACTCTTGTAGACCTGGTCCTCACACCAAACATCTAATGTAGGTGATGGAACATTGAATTAGCAGTTTTCATACAAGCAATTTGCTTTTACAACATGTCACTGACAGAAGCTAGAATATAACACTTAGTAGTTTTGTCAACATTCTGACAACGCTCATATTATTGGACTTGCTCAAGATTTGAATCTCCACCCGAAGGTGTAGGATCATTTTTAGTTAATACCCATTAAATACGTTCATATTGAAGAACAATGTCAAGGTTACGTCTCCATTCATTAAAATTGTCTCCAATTTCCAATTTGTTATTAGTCAAGAGCAGGGTGAGTGGATTCATTTTATGGTTGATTATGTCTAAAAATATAAATTATTAAAACATGAGCATACTAGTCAACAATTTATGGAACTTTGTATAAAATCATGATGCATGTATG
>JANIHY010000009.1:6508628-6518904 GCA_027479065.1 Erythroxylum brevipes
GAATACCTCATAATATATTATTAACAAGTCATAATGTTAATACATGAATCACAACTATCCATTGGCCTAGGGCACACAACTAACAGGCATAATTATATGGAATTCACAAATTAGTAAAGTAATCTTATAAACTTTAGCTTGAGTAATTTAGTTAATAAACTTAGGATTAGTTTTTAATAGATTTGAGAGAGATATTAGCATACGATAGGAATTTCCATGGTCCAATAGTCAACAAAACAATTACAATATAAAAGGTTAATAATTTAATGGTTTTAGGGGGATTCAATACCTAAACACTGATTCCTAATATTGATTATTTTCTAAGTGATTTTTTATTTTTGTGTTCAATATTGTTGCTAATTTATTTTAATTCTTAAGTTTTATTTTCCTAATTAAAAATAACAATCTAGTTTGTTGGCTAGATAATAGGAGAAAGGTAATTACTGATAATCAATGTCTTCGTAGGACTGGCCTTTACTTACATGTAGTAGCTATAACTACGTTACACACTTGTAGTAAAATTATCAAAATAAATCAATCAAGTTTTTGGAACCTTTGCTAGGGACGATGATATTAGGAACACCTAGATGATATTACTCTAGGCATTACTTTTTGTATTTATTTTATTATATTATATTTTGTTGCATTTTTGGCTTATTCATTTAATTATCTTTTGAATTTCTCTACTTTAACAACATGTTTATGGTTTATCTTAGGGAATAAGGTTTAAATTCATCACCACAACTCACAATGGAAAGATGGAACATACAATACTCTTGTGGGAGCTATGAGGTGCCTTAATAATATATAACATCACCATATGGGAGAGAGAGGTTCCCTGGCATGTTTTTAGAGGCTCAACCGTCATCCATGTCATGTTGCGACATTTTGTTCGAGTAAGCATTACAATCATAAATGTCGACCACTAACATATATATGTGGTAGCAACCAAACATGTATAATCAACCTTAAAGTGGACTATACAGGAACAATTACAATTCAGAATGGAGCAACTCTTACACTTATGGACGGAATGATTATGCTCTAGTTGAATATTTACAGCACCAAGTACCTCAAATTAACAAGCCAACTTTGGAAGATATGATGTCAGATTTTATTCAAGAATCAATCATAAGTCATCAGGAAACAAGAACTTGTGTACAAAATATGGTGAATTGGATCGACAGGCTAGCAAAGATTACACTACAAGAAAAGAACAAATTATCGACAAAAAATTACTAATGGAAAAAATACCATAGGAAATTAAAGACAGAGATGATTTTTCATAAAAAATTATCATTAAAATTTAAATTTGTGACAGACACAATATTCGTCAGTCAAGTTGGAGGGAAATTATTCCTACAATTTTTTTGATGGAATAGTGATGACTGTCTTAAAAGTAGATGGCAAGGTTGGCGACAAAATAGTTGTGAGGTGTACCGAATTAAGAGTGTTGATCAATATAATTTTAAGTTAAACATCATTGTTTCTTTCGAATTTAATTTTTTTAAGAAGAAGAAAACTACATCATTTGGTTTAACACTAAACGATGTCATTTTTGTCTCACCATAAACCTACCTGAAACAACCACCCTAGTCCATTGTCTTCTCTCCTCATTTTCGTTTCTTGATTTTCTTCTTGTCATCGTTAGTCTTCTCTCCTCCATCATCCATCATCCATCATCCACATATATTGCTATGCTCTTGTCCATCATTTATCCTCTTCAATTAAGTTGAGGTAAGTCATATATGAATGTCAGTTTTATCATGGATGGGTTATGAACGACGATTTGAGTATTGTTTGTTGTAGTATTATGTGTTTTTTGAACTATGATTGGTGAATAATTTGTTTGAACATGTTTAAGTTGAAGAAAAATGGAAAAATACACTAGCTTTGTTATTAGGTAGAGATGAATTTGCATAGCCTATCAAATGTTCGATGAAATGTCCTACTGAAGAAAATCATAAGTTGTTTTCTATAATTCATAAATTAGTTATTTTTTGAGTGTACTATGTTTAATTTTTCTATTTCTATCTATTTTTTATTGTGTCTTTTTTAGTTTATAAGCGTATACATAATTCTATGTTGAGATTAATTATTAATAGTTAGATGCATAAAATAGTTAATTGATTCCAATTTGAACATAACTTTGAGAATACTTGGAAACTAAGCTATTAAATGATAATACCTTGATGTAATTTTTTTTGTTTCTATTATTGATACTTTCTTTGATTTTTGATTTTTAGAACTTAAGTTTCATCTTGTTAAGACAACTTGTTTTGTGTGTAAAAGCATAAAAATGATAAAGGAACTTAGGAAGTTTTATGAAAATTCCCTATCGTTTATACGTTAAAACATTAGTGAACCTTTTTGAGCCTATTATGTAATTTAGCCTTTTTTTTTGTATCCCTTTCCTAAAGAACTTTGAACCTAAAATAAAAATAATTGCACCTTAATTCATGATTAATGGAGTTTTTATTTATGATTTGGTATGGTTGACGGATATGGTATGCAAAAAATAAGTTTATATGAGATGGTGACTTGTAATAAAAAAGAAATATAAAAGGGAAATTCATGCCAAATAAAATAAAAAGGAAAATAAGAAAAAAGAATAATTTCTTAATAATAAAATAAAAATTGGAAGCCATTAATTTTTAGTACCTCAAAGGGTAATGAATAAACTCATCAATAAATGTGGATGGGTACCTTTTAGGCAAATATATGAAATCTTGAATAAGTACCAAACTAACTTTTTGACTTGCTAAAATTACCTGACTAAGAATTGTGGCTAAACGATGAGACCATGACTTAATTGTCTTCAATTGCTCAAATATTGAACATAAAGTCTGAAGGGCATATTTATAACACAGTTCAATCAGTAGCTCACATCAGTCAAAATCAAATCCCATATATCACATCATTTAGAATTTAGTACTTGATCACAGTATACATCATATTTTAACAAGCCTATTTGAATACAAACATTTCATATTAGAATATTTTTCAATCATTTATATCATCAACATGTACACAAACATTGTATACCCTTATATCAATTCAATTTAGTCATTCTTTGTAATCATTCACATAATACATGTAAAGATATATATGCAAATGCAAATGAGACTCCATTTTCATTTTTATCTTGTTGTGATCGAGAACATATTTAACTGTACTATATCCCCTGTGGATACTGGGATCATTTTAGATACTGTCTTGTACCCATTATGGATACTGGGCTCATTAATTGTTGAGCATGTGGCTACTTTGTGCACGTTTATGAGCTTTAAGCTCTTTTTAGACTAGTCACTCTGGTCATAGCTCCTTTATCTAATTATACATATTCATGTGATGGAATGCATCATTTCACATAATATGTTATCAATAACTTTCATTCAAAGTGCACAGTCACTTATCATATTCATTGGATCTAAGTCCGACATTCAACATATAGTTGAGAACACATTTTTCCATATTCATATTCAATCAGAAAGCACTTCCAAAAAAAATCCTAAATATCAAACTCCTAATACCAACAATGTTTGGAATATCAAAATCATGTCAATAACAGTTTAGTATATGAAACTTAATAAAAAACAATTCAAACATAGTGAGAAAGCATCTAAGTTAACTCACTGTAAGCTCCAGATAGCTATTGCCTTGACAATCTGACAATGTCTGGATGCTATCGGTCTATTTGTACTTCTATATCATACAATACACACCTAATTACACATTACTAACTTTTTTTAATCAAATGAGTACTCAATCATACACATCTATATGTGTTATGTTTAATGCATTCTCAATTAACTATCCTAGGTATGTATCCTTATTCACAAATCTTCATTATTCATTCATCATAGCTTGTATATATCTAGTTTGCAATTAGGTTTATACCTTAAGTAAGTTTGGTTACCCTCAATTCATTAATCATACATTCATCAATCCTTTCCTAGCATTATATATTCACACAATTTCCCAATTCTCATTCAATCATATCTATTTCATTACTTATATCCTTTAGATTACATTTGCATCCATAAGAACAACTATATACTATTAACAACTCATACTTTCAAAATTCATACACATTGATATCAAACAATCCATTCCTTAATTTATAACCTTAATTAACCAACTTAAACTTATCAAACACTTAATCACTTAATCAAGCAAATTTCTAGGTTCATTTCAAGCCCTAATCAAGTCCAAATGCACCAAAGTAAAGCAACTTATCCTTACATGGTTCAAATATCACACAAAATTTTGAACTTTTCTCACTTTCGTGCATTGCCCACGATTATAGGAAGGAGCTTATATAGCTCCCACGATCGTGGGATAGGTAAATTAAAGGTACTCCTTCATTTTCCTTCAAATTTTTTTTCCAACTTTTAACATCATCATACCAAATTCATCACATCTTCATCATACTCCATTAATTATAAATCAGTTATACCTTAATTATATTGCAAATCCTCATCAATTCCATATATAATTCCAATTCAAATCATCCAATTGGTAGCTCATAAATTATGGTCTTTTATGCATCAAATTAAAACAGAAATTATCATTCATTGATTATACATGTAGTCCTTGTTCTTTCCTACTTCAAGATCATTATATTAGTACATTTCTTTAACATAAATTCACCTTCATTATACTTCAAAATCCAATCTAATTCATCCATAAAATAACCTATAACTTTTAGTTTTTTTATACATCAAGAAGCAAGCATAAAATTTTCCAAGTTTATACATCATATTCCAGCACACTTCATTATCAACATCATATAAAACCCATCCTAATTCAATTATCAAAAACTTTCTATTACCATATTCTATAATGATCAATCTTTTACTTACTTGTTTAACTCAAAGATCAAGCTAATTCAACTCTCTATGCATGCAAAATCATAAAAAATTCAAGGTAACAATAGGTTGGTTTTTGGCTAGAATAAAGGACAATAAATCTGATTCTTTAACTATCTTATGAAAGATAAAAAGCATGGATTATTGGTGTAACAACTGGACGTAAACATGGATAAAAAAAAGGATGTAAAGGTGAGATGATTTCGGTGCTGAGAGAAAAAGAAATGAACAAAACTAATTTTACTTATGCATAATCTTAACATCTTAAGTGCTAGGTGTCACCTTTTTACTATGACATATGTCCCTAAGCATGTCAGTAATTTATCCCTTCCTTAGGCTTCCAATTGCCACCAACATGTTAGGCTATTTTTTGGCCACTTTTCACTCTATGATCAATGTCATTTTTCAATAAATTAACTATGCCAAATGTCACCCAATTATCTATGCCAAATGTCACTTAATTATAGGCTTAGTCATCCTTTCCATGTGTCTACTTCTCTTTACACTTGGCATTTTTCCTAGACTAAATGTAAATTTAAATTTATCAAATTTTCAATTGTAACAGTTAATTCCAAATTTACTACTTATCAAACCAAAATTTAAGGCATAAATAATACACAATTCATCATGAACATTTTAACCCTTTCATACCTTCGAATATGTCAATTGAGTGCATATATTATATGTACTAATTCATAATTCATGTGTGTATGTTAATGATATGTATGTGAATGAAACATATTTTCATGAACTCTCAATGGTATGACTAATATGCAAAACTCTAATGCTCTAACCATTAGTATGAAAAGTAGGCTATTACAATTCTCCCCCTTTAGGAAATTTCGTCCTCAAAATTCTTACCTAATTGGTTAAATAGATGAGGGTATTGTGTCCTCATGTTCTCTCCAGTCTCCTATGTAACTTATTCTCTCAAATGATTTCTCCAAAGGACTTTAACTAATAGGATCACTCGGTTTCTCAATTCTTTAGTCTGAGAGCCCACTATTTTAATTGGTTCCTCCATATAAGCCAAGTTAGTTGTAAGTTTAAACTCTTGAGTCGGTAATATATGTGTCAGATTTGACCGATATCTCCAGGCATACTAACATGGAATACATTATAAATCTAAGCCATCTTAGCTAGTAATGCTAACTATAAGCCAATGGTCTAACACTCTCAATAATCTTATATGGACTAATGTATCTAAGGCTTAATTTACTCTTTTTACCAAGCCTTAGCACTAATCACCAAGCTGATACTCTCATAAACACCTTAGCTCCCACTTGGTACTCCATATCTCTTTAGTGCTAATTTGCATAATTTTTTTGCTTATCTTGAGCCGCCTTAATTTTGTTGCAAATCAATTCACCTTATCAACAATATCTTGAATCAATTCTGGGCCTTTAACAATCCTTAGACCCTCTTCATCCCAATACAAAGGAGATCAACACTTTCTACCATACAACACCTTATATGGAGCCATACCGATACTACTATGATAATGATTATTTTATGCAAATTCAATAAGAGCTATATATTGATCTCATGCTACTTAGAAATCTAAAACACAAGCTTTGAACATATCCTCAATAGTCTTAATAGTCCTCTCACTCTGTCCATCTATCTGTGGATGAAATGTTGTACTAAAGTTTAACCCTATACCCAAAACTATTTATAAACTACCCCAAAATTTAGAAGTAAATATAAGATTGTAATGGACATTAGATCATTATGTAATCTCACTACCTTATTAACATACTTTCGAGCTAACTGATCTAGCGTATTATTCTCTCTCATAGGTAAGAAATGAGATGATCTTATGAATCCATCAACAATGACCCACAAGACATCATGTTGCCTCAGAGTCCTCGACAAACCCATATTGAAACCCATAGTAATCCTTTGCCATTTCCACTCCAAAATAGGCAAGGACTATAACTTCCCAACTAAAGCCTGATGCTCTACCTTAATTTATTGACAAATCAAACACTTAACAACATATTCCACCACTTATTTCTTGATCACTGGTCACTATAAATGTTGTTTTAGAGTACAGTATATCTTCATAATACCAGGATGCATAGCATAGGCTATTAAGTGAGCTTCCACCAAAATTTCTTTTCTCAGATCATCAACATCAGGTACACATAATCTGGTTATTGATTAATGTGACAAAAGTTATGATCCACTATAAGAATATGTTAATGAAGCTGACATCAGAATTTTAGTATGATTATGTATCTATAATTTTGAAATAATAAGTGAACATACGTATGTATGACGATATAATGGTAATTGAAGAAGGGATAATGATAGTGATATATGTAATAGTTGTCACTTTTAAGTTAATTTGTTATTTTATGAACACGTATTTAATAATGGGATCACCATGACAAGTGAGAGAATCGAGCACATAAGTATTATATGCGTGGAGATGTTATAGGAAGCAATCTATGATATATGAATATTTGTTAGTCATAGACCCATAGTTCAAAATCTAAGATGAATTAGAGTAATGCATTAATGATGTTATAATGTGTGATTAATTAGAGGAAAAAGAAGAAGAGCACAATTGCGGCATAGTCCCCTAGACTGAGGACAGGCGTAAGAAGAGAAGTGTTGACCTAAATCAAATGAGATTAAGGTATCCTGAGCATAAGTTATTAATTAGTAAATTGCCTTAAATACATCTCTAGATAAGATGTAATGATTTTGATGGTATATACCAAGGTATAAAAGTAATGGATCTGCTTAATGCTTCACTGAGCCTTATTATAAAGGATATTCTTATCATATAAGTTATGGCATAAATTGATCTTATTGAGATATGATGAATAGTTTAAATTGATCTTTTTAAGGTATTAAGAATGTCTAATAAAAAATGATGGGAATAGTTGATTGATAAAGGTTAGATGAACAATTTAGTTGATAGTAGCAAGAAATCTTCTTGGGAAGAAAATTACACCAAATAAGGCTAAGTAGACCAGATGGTTTCTTTTAAGAATGAACAAAAATGGAATTAATTAAAAGTGAATATTGGAGTTCTATTCCTAACAAAGACTCAACCATAATATGTAGAATATGCTATTGAGAGTGTATGCATTTTGTTTGATGTAAAGTATCCAATTATGTGATTGGATTTTTGAAATTGAGGTAGCATTCTTGCTAATGTGAGGAGAACTTAGGCCCACATTACATATGCAAATATATTTAGGGAATATGAATTTGATTTGATGAATGTGTTGCCAACAAAAGAAGCTAAGAATGTGAATAAATTGAAATGAGGGGAGAAACTAGTAAGAATGGTTCGACATTGCAATAAATCAATGGGTAATCAGAGGAAGTCGAATGAATGGAGAAAATGATTCGAGAAAACGAGACAATCAGGGAAAACCAAAAATAGCATGAGAAAATATTACTTCACTGAGGAATTGATTACTTAGGGAATTACAAGAACTAATCCTGAGTACATAGAGTTTTGGCAATATTTGTTTGAATTAACAATGCCCCCAACATTATTATAGCTTTGAAGGATAAAGTGAACCAATTTTGTTTGAATTAAATAGTGACTATGATCATAAATGGTATTTGAATGTATTCGAAAAGTTGAAAAAAAACATTTTGATTACTTAAAAAATCTATAGTTTTTAATAAATATGAAATTCTATCTGTGCATTAAAAGTGAAAGCTATACGTGGAATATTCTGTTATATGAAGCATCACATATAATGCCTATTCAGATAAAGCTGTTGTGATCAAAGTAGCCTGTCTGAAAGCGTTTTAAGCTCAGAATTCTGCACGTAAAGCTTTGCTCTGTGATTTCTATCTCAGATTAAGTCTAATGGCTAATATCCATATTTTGTATCTGAAAGGCATTGTAATATACAGTGATGTCTCACATTACAAATTAAGATGCACTTTGTTGCAATATAATAAACTGATTTTGTATATATAGAGACAAATAAAATCTCATGAGTTGAATATTTGATACATGATTTGAAATTTGTTGAAATAACTATTACTTTGGTAGCTTGGAGACACTATATGTACAGTGAGACATTTCGGATAGTTTATATAAATATGCAGATCAATAAAGTTTGAGGTACTTAGTGAGCTTGAAAGAATTTTATACGTCACTAAGATAATGGATAGAAGTATTAACGGACTATGATTGTATAAATGAGTACTATCTTGGTAAAACCAGCGTACATATCTGACGCTTGAACAAAAAATTCAATAAAGGAATAGCACAAATTTAGATATTATGGTTACTAAATCTAATGTATTAAAGAGCGTAAAATATTGAGATGACTTTTGGGCTAATCAAAGTACTATTACCTAACGATTTTAAAATCAGTTTCGCATGAAAAGATTAGCAAAGCCCAAATTGAGGATTCAAAAATTATAAATCTTATTGAGAAAATTGAAAACTGATAATGAAACCGAATTTTGAGTTTGAATAGGAAATTGATACCTTATGTTTGTAATATAAAGATTGTACACAATAAAGATGATTGAGTAAAACATTGTTAGAGAAAGCACAAACAACAACTTACGCTATACATCTTACTACGAATATGATGAAATAATGTTTGATGGCTATTGATGTAAAAAAAAGGTGACTATATGTAATTGTTGCCAACAGTCCTAACTATTGGAGATATGCTTAAAGCTTATATTATGGAGTTCATAGGAACATGATGTCAAAGTTTAGTTTTAATTGACCTTAAGCATAATAATCAATATCACAGTGATATCATTAGAATATCATATGAGTGTTATACAATAGAAAGATTCGACCTCATTTATATTTAGATGAATAAGGTCTAAAAATAGTTTAAGGTCAAAATTGACGGGAGATGTTGATGATAAGTGAAATTGATGTGTATTAGAAACTAAGTGACTCAAAAAAGACAAATGAATTAGGTGGATCAACACCGAAGATCTAGAATAAAATGATATAGACACATGAGTTAAGTGTATTAACACTAAAGAGATGTGAATTACCAAGCAATAGATAGATTGTTTATGAGAATATTACCTTGCCAAGGTGTGTTCAGTTTAGGAAAAAGTATAAGCTAAACTGACATAAATTGGTCCACCTGAAATTATTGTAAAAATAAAACCATAACTTATGAGTTTGTAACACCAAAAAAGATGTTTAAAATACATAAAGTGTGATATGTGAGTATGCTAAAAAATACTGATATGTGAAGTGAATCACACGTTAATATATTGAACAATAATATGATCAAGATACACAAGAAGGGGGGGTTGAATTGTGATCAACTTTTCGTTAATCCCTTCAAAACAATTACTTGTTCTTTCAGAAAACTTATCGTAAATCAATTCGTAACTAGTTTGAAAAACTTTGATAATTTTGAAAACTACGATATACGTAATAT
>JANIHY010000009.1:6743975-6757699 GCA_027479065.1 Erythroxylum brevipes
TGTAATTTGGTTTGAGATGTTCTTAAAGCTTTATGAAACTCATCTTTTGGAGCATGAATTATGGATTTGCTTGTTTAAAACACATGAAAGCAGGTTTCAAGTTTGTTTTCCAACAGGCCCATTAATCTTCCGCGAGTCTTTTCCTTAAATGTATAATTAGCATGTTTCACGTCACGCTCTCATGTCCGATGTTGGGCTCTGGCAGCGGGGTCCAACAAGAAGGGGCAGGGCAATCAATAACAACATCATCAGATTGGTGCGATGGCAACACTTCCTGGACAGGGTCAGTAAGACATACAAAGGGAAGGGAAGGAGAAGAATCACTCGCTGCAAGCTTAGAGGGATTGTGGTAAGGAAATTGATCTTTATAAAATACAACATCTCTAGAAATAAGAATTCTATGAGATTGTAAGTCATACACTTTATAAGCCTTCTGACCTGGATTATAACCTAAGAAAACATGTTTGATGGATCGAGTAGAAAACTTATCGCGATGGGGCTGATTATCCGTGACAAAACACAAACATCCAAAACTCTATAAATGCCCATAATCAGGTGGCCTCTGGAACAGCATCTCAAAAGGACACTTCCAATGCAAAAGTGGAGTAGGGAGACAATTAATGATATGGGCAGCAGTGACCTCACCCCAGAAATTTTTAGGTAAGCCTGCTTGAAATAAAAGAGCACGAGTAACTTGAGCCAAATGCCGATGTTTCCTCTCCACCACGCCATTCTGCTGAGCCGTATAAACACAAGTCTTCTGAAGCAAAATGCCCATCCTGTCTAACATAGCTTGACATGCGGCATTAACAAATTTAGATCCATTATCAGTTCGAATGCTCTTAACCTTGCAGTTAAACTGATTGTGCAACATAAGGAAAATTTTCTCAACAGTAAGCGAAACTTGGTGCTTGTACTGAAGCAAAAACAACCAAATGGCTTGACTGAAATCATCTACAACAGTTAACATATAGTGAGCTTGATTAATGGCAGGTGGGCTGTAAGGCCCCCAAAGATCAATATGTAATAACTCCAAAATACCAGTGGTTTGAATGGAAGAAGTGGGAAACGAAAGTCGATGTTCCTTAAAAAAATGACAAACGTCACAAGTTTTATTATCTTTAGAAAGGGAAATACAAGGGATATGCTGTATTACAGGAAAAGAGGCATGACCCAGCCTTTAATTCCATATAGTAGCATTATTACTACCAATTACAGCAGAATGAGAAGCAGAATTACAAGTATGAGAACTATCAGGTGAGTTAACAGAAGAAGAAGATGAAGAAGGGATAAGAAAAGATTGGGAAGTGAGAATGTAAAGAATGCCTAGGACCTGACCAACAGCAAGGATGGCTTTACTCTATTGGTCCTATATATAACAACAAGAAGGAAAACAAGAAACAAAAGCATTAGCCTCTTTAGTAAATTTGTTAACAGAAAGCAAATTGAATTTAAAAGAAGGAATAAGGAGAACATCTTTAAGAGTAAGGGTAGAGTGTAGGGTAACATGACCAGAATGGGCAACATGTTTAAGATTATTATCAGGTAGATGAATAGGGATAGGACACTGGAGTTGTGTAATATTCAGCATAGATCTTGCATCAAAACAAATTTGATTCGAAGTGCCACTATCAACAATCCAAAGAGCATTAGAATTGAGGGAATGAGCATGAAGAGTATGTTGTATTTTAGCAACTTGACCTGCAAAAGTCGTAAGATTAGTGACCATGTTTACATAATCGGCAGCTGGTTGTTGACGTTTAAGAATCCTGGACATCTCCTTTCATATCAACGAATTCACCATACTATCAAGATTATCATTAGTAGCTAGATTATCCACAGGTGTGACATCAGACGATTCCTGTTGCACCATATTAGCCACTTCCCCTCTCTTTTCTGTTGTTTTCTTTTCTTTCAAAGTTTTGAACCAATCTGGATATCCATGAATCTTAAAACAAGAATCCCTAGTATGACCAGCTACATTACAATGATCACAAAACCTATCTTTCTTGTTAACCTCCTTCTTTTTAGAACTACTACCCTTAGTATTAAAACCTTTTGCCAAAAGAGCACTACCATCAGGAAAAGCACTGCCATAAACCATATTTACTTGTCTCTGTTTCTCCACTTGCAAAACCATAGAAAATGCTTTATCTATATGAGGCAAGGGCTCCAGATTCAAAATCTCACTTCTCACATTATGAAAGGTTGGATTAAATCCCATTAAGAACTGCATGAATCTGGTAGATTCCTCTCGTTCAACCAAGTGAACTGACAAAGTACAGCTACATCCATGATACTTACTGCTGGGTAATGGCAAAAGACGATTCAATTCTTCCCAACAACAACTCATTTTACTATAATAAGTAGTGACAGAATCACCGCCCTGTTCCAGAGAAGAAACCTCTCTTTGCAGTTGATAACGAAGAGGACCATTGTTCTCACCAAGCCTCTTTTCAATTGTATCCCATAACACCTTCAAACTAGCACAATAGATGAAGGTATCCGACATCTACTTAGTCATAGAATTCAAAAGCCATGCTTTAATTATGGAGTCAACTCTCTTCCACTTCTTAAAAAGAATGGGACTCGTAGGAGTCGGAAAACTCCCATCAATGAAACAAATCTTGTCTTTAACTTCAAGACTAGTCTTAACAGCTATACTCCAGGTAAGATAATTGTTACCTGTGAGAGGAGAGGCAACCAAAATCATACATGGGTGATTCAAACTCTACAAAAGCAATGGATCACCATCAACGTCACGATTCATCGCAGCAAAATGGCCATCATGACCAAGGTCATCAGATGAAGTAGTCATAACTGCAAAGGAGCTAAGATTAGCAATCAAACACCGTATGCGTTCAATCAACCTAAAGCTCTGATACCATGTAGCAAAAGAGACGAGAGTGAAGTCGAGAACTGTAAAAAATGATTTTCGTATATCTCTTATCAACTGTACAGTAGCTTATATACAAGCTGAATTAAAAACCGCTATTTTAACTAACTACTTAACGAACTAACTGATGCTTTCTCTTATTAGCTAGCTATCGCTTACATAAATATATCGTAACAGATATATCTGAGACCGTATCATCATCAATTACTTACGCATCCAAGACCCCTATCTTGAAAAATCAACCTGCCATATATTTTGTATGTTTAAGGTAAATCTCATTTATCCATTTAATCTATATAGCCTTCTGATCTGTTGTCAGCCTCCAAAGTCTCTTAGACATTAGAACATTTTGCATATTAGAGATAGAGATTATACCTAGCTCTCCATGATTTTTTGGAATGGTGACTTTGCACCACTTAATCCTAGCTTTCCTAGCATCACCCAACTGACCAGACCATAAGAACAGTTTCATTATTCTATCCATCTCCTTTATGGATTTTTTTAGGAGTGCAAGATGTGAAGTCTAGTGGATGTGCATACTGTTGAGAATAGAGATTACAAGAGTGAGCCTAACAATATTAGATAGGAAATGGCTTTTCCATGCCAACACTTTAGTTTTCATCCTTTGAATTATAGGCAAGCAATTGACATATTTTAGCTTGGAGCAAGTGATAGGAATCCCCAAGTAGCTAAATGGAAAAGAGCAAATTTGTAATCCATTTATGTCATGTATGAGAGTCGGGTTTCCCACGTCTGCTAAATGCAAGGTTGACTCTTATCCATGTTGATTTTCAGTCCAGACCAATTAGCAAACAAGTCTAAAACATCCATTAACATATTAACTGAATGTTGATCAGCTACACATAACAAAATTAAATCATCTGCTTACATGAGATGAGTAAGATTAACTGTTTGACATTGAGAGCGGAACTTAAAGTTACCATTGCAGAGGATAAGCTTATTTAGAAGTTGTGAAAAACCGTCCGTAGCAAGAGTGAACAGATAAGGGGATAGAGAATCCCCTTGTCTGATACCCGTAGCTGTTTTAAACCTCCTTGTAGGGAGTCCATTGATAAGCACACTGTAGGAGGGAGTTTGTATGCAGATAAGCACCATTGAATAAATTGCGTGGGCAAATTTAGAGCTTGAAAACATATATGAATAAATCGCTAACTGAGGGTATCAAAGGCTTTGAAGAAGTCTATGTTGAGTAAGCAACTATTTATTCTTTTCCCCAATGTATAATCCTTCATTAATTCTTGTATCAAGAGCACATTATCACTGAGGTATCTACCACTCACAATTCCAGATAAAGCAAGTTTAAAATGCTTAATAAGTATTTTAGAGAACATTTTATATACGGTATTACAACATGAGATGGGTGTTAAGTCATTCATTGTACAAGGGATTTGTTTGATAGGAATTAGGCATAAAAATGTATGTTTTATTTTTTGAAGCAGCCGAGAAGAGCTAAAAAATTCCAAGATAGCTTCTGTAAGAGTTATCTTGTGATGTCCCATGTTTCTTGAAAAAACATTGTCACAAACACGTAAGGTCTAAGGGACTTAGACGGATGCAGACTGAATAAAGTTATGTTGACATCTTCTACAGTGACGAGAGAGATCAAAGTATTGAACCCCATTTTCGGAGGCCAACATTTGGAGTCATAAAATGTGATCTTCATTACCTTGAATTTCTGGAGTCAAACTCTTGCTCTTATACCAAACAATGTTGGACTCGAGTCTCGTTCCCTATCTCGAGATGACTGTTCGGGGTCGTCGGGTAAGGATCACGTGAGAGGAGGGTCGAAAGGATTTAAATAGTGAAGAAAAGTGGCAATGTGTACCGTGATGGGTTCGCTGCTTTGTGATTTTAGGTGGTTGATAGCTTCCATTATCTGACCCACTGGCTTGTCAGGTTATAGATTTTAACTTATATCCTACTGAAATTGCAAAGTATTAATAGAAAGAGACATAAATATGTCTTCCAGAGATGTACCTAAGTTAGAATAAGGGGCTTCTAGTCTATACAGGAATGTTGTGTATCCCACAAACTATCAAGGAAGTAATTTTTCTAGTTATCTCATCCATAACTAAAATTAGTATGATAGAATTGAGAATATGAGTTATAGGAAAAATTAATTTCATCCATGTAAATTTTTTTTAATGCACTAACACTAAAGAAAAAGTGAAAAGATTAAGAAATAACTAAAAAGAAACTAATTACAAACAAATATGTACAAAAAACCAATTAAAATAAGAACAAAAACTAAAATACCTCATTCCCTAACAACGACACCAAAATTGACATCGCATCAATATTTATCATAGCCGTGAGATACATCTTATGCCATGAATTTGTCATTCTTTGTTCATTTTGGCATTTTCTTGTTTCCTCTTGCTATAGTCCTTTTTTTTCTTGTTTCATGAAGACAAGCGAGTGTGAATCTCAAGAAGACGACTCAAAGATTGTGATTTCAACTTACTTTAGCTCTTTCACTTCTGAATCATACCTAAAACCAAATATGAACTAAAATGAACGTCTTAAGCATTTCATACCATTAATTACTGAGTGTTGTAGAATAAAAGTATAATCAATTAAGCAAATATCACTAGGGTACTCTTGACAAGCTTCAAAGTGTCACTTATCTTAGAGGCAATACAGGCGTTTAACTTTTTATTTATTCTTTTTGGCTTTCTCATGCATATAAAAGCTTTAGTTCCTTAAGTCTCATAACTTAATGCTCTTTTCATAGAATCATAGAACCTTTCTATTTTCACCAAATAATTATTAAATCTAAATGGGTACTTCTTTGGAGTTTTTATAGATCTTAGATCATAATAAAAGTATGGTTTAAGATTAAAGAATTTAAAAAAAGTCGTACTCTTTAGAAACAAACTCATTCATTTATCATTGATCAGGCCTTAACAATGTTTTTACTTATAAACCAACAACTTTTCTATTTGTTTCACCATGTATAATAGCTTCCTTTTAGTCTTAAGTTAGCTACTTGAATATTAGCGTCATCATTCCTAGAGTCCTTATTGTGATTTTTCAAACCAAAGTCACCTTCTACCTTATTAATATGAAGCATCTTATTGATTTTTCTTACAGTTAACCAAGGTTCCTCAATCCTTAATACTACCTTCTCATGCTTTCTCCAAAGAGGAATTCTTTAGAAGCTTAAGTTAAATGCATATGTTTATGTTAACAACATTTTAACTAGCTCCTTTTTCATTCTAATAGCAAGATGAATCATTTGATAAATGTTAATTTCGTCAATGATCTATACTTGATTGGACTCATATAGAACTATTCTTCTACCATTGAATTGAGATTAGAGATTAGAAATAATCTCCTTGTGGCTACCCAAAAAATGTAACTTTCTATTGCAGATTTCCTTCAACTTGGTTTTCAAAAGCTCTACTAAATAAGGATTATTTATAGCTACAAAATTACTTAAAGCTTCCTTTTTCAAAGACCATATGATTCCCCTTATATACCATGCAATTATCTCCACTGAAAGCAACTGGCAATTAGGTTCTTCTTTTTCCTTTTAGACCTCCTCCTCTTAAATATGTTATATTCAATGTTTGAGCTTGAGTTGGAAGCCTCACTTCCAACAGTAGTGTAAGGATCCACGATTATGGGTTAAGGTATAGGTAAATCATTTTTAACCAATAGGTTGATATCTTTAGGAGAGTTAAACTTATCCTTTTAGTAATTGATATGCTTCATTTAGACAAATAGGGAACTAATTAAGTAACTTATCCTGATTGTTGTCCAATACTTTAGTGACATCCCATAGATGTTCAACCAAATTAAAATCTACTTTTACTTAAGTGTTCAAGTCTAAAATCAGATTACCAAAGCTTCAAAAATATTGTTATGTTGTTTAGGTGTCATGGCCCTACTTTTATGACTTCCAATGCTTTATTTTTTAAATACAACTTGAATAGAAATATATTATCTTTACTAACCAATATCTCTTGAAATCCTTAGTACTTCCAGTTTATTTTTTCCCACGAGCTAATAGTCTACTAGGATGGTCTTTTGTCCAAGAAAAATCCAAGTAATATTGGAATGGAGCTGAGACAAATGCTTGTAAATGATAAATAAGTTACATCTCTACATGTCAGTTCTAATATTAGAATAGAGATTTTTTGGATTATACTTGAAAATCATGAAGTTTATTCCCAAATGTTAGTTTGTGGGCCAATGGTGGGAGTACTTTGTAAGCCTTTGGTGAGAGTACTTCATTTTGCTAATAGTGTTGATAATTCAACAATCATTATTCCAAATGACATGATGTAAGATCTACTTAACACACAAATGGAGACATACAAAGATGTATAGTCTGATTTTAAGATGCTCCTTACAATATGCCAAAGAGATAAAATTAATCTAGTTATACATTTCTTCACTTATGTTACTTGTTTAAAATTAATTATAACTTTCTTTATAACATCACCTTTGTTGACTTATGATTTTTTTATGGGTCTAATTTTGAAGCAGTGTTCCATAATTTTATTATTTTGCAATTTGAAAATTTAGCTAATGTATAAGTCCCATTAGATGTGAAAGGATGTGTAGTACTAAATATTTAATGATCTGGTATTCGGCTAATGCAACTTGAAACTTCAAGAAAGGTATTTTATTATCATTATTAATTTGAAAAATTCTTTTAAGTTTATAATAATTTAATATTATAATTTTATTTGTTTTCAATAAGTAAGTAATTTTATTGATCCAATTTGTCTTAGTCATATTAATCTCTCAGTTAATTGCCTTTTAGAGCAACCAAATTTTATAGATAAGAGTGAATTGGATATTGATATCTGATAGAAAAGTGTTGACAAGTCATTTGATACATTGACTTTGAATGATGATGATGATGAAACTTTTATTAATAATGAGGAATATGTACTAAATTAAAATTAGAGCCATATAATTTAAATAGATATACCATGGAATAAATTTCAAATTTTTTCTCTTGACTTTTAGTTTCACTTATATTTAATGCATATGATAAATTCTAAATGTACAATATAAATATGATACTTATATATGTAAGGTATTTCTGTTTCAAGTTTCACTTCTACTTTATTATGTTTGTAACTATAAATTTTTGTTGTTATAGACCTATGGTGCTCTTATTATGTGATGTTTTATTATAATGAATCTTAACATTTTAAGTATGGTATAAGCAAACCACTTTTAAGATATTTTTTATTGTATGGCTTACTATGAGGAACAAGTTGAGCACTCTAGATAGAATCAAAAGTTTACATAACACCAATCCTAATATTAGGCTTTAAAATATTAAGACCGAATTAAGGGACTATCATTTTTAAATGAAATTATTCAAAGGTGTTGTGGCTGAAAAGTCAAGATCTTTACAATCATCATTGTAAAAAGGATGAATCGAAGAAGATAGTGTCTTTCGCTTCAAAGATGTTGGGCATCCCACCCTTGCTAGACACGTGCCCGACGTCTTAAATGACATCTAAATACACATCCCACAAGGGTGGCGTGCTCACACTATTCAGTCACCGAAATCAAACTCATTCCTTCAAATTCAGAAGAGATTATAGAAATCTTTGGATTAGGATTTCAAAATGACTTCTTCAGAACAATTGTAGCTTATGTCTCTAGTTTGTTTTGAATCAAGAATCACCTCATTCAGAGCTCTATAGATCAAAATATCATCAAAATATCGATTTATTTTAAGTACAATATCCAATTCATACTCTTCAGACATGTTTTGGTACAAAAGGCATAACTTTCTCTAAAGATGTTTGATTAAGGTCATATTAGGACAGTTTCGAAAAAGACTTCGAGATATACAACTTCCATGAAGACTCAAAAGAGAGATTTTGCCATTTGGAGGGTCAATACACGGGTTGTGTGGAAATACACGGGCATATCGTGTATTCCTCGAGTCTGGTGGCCTTTTCGTTCTTGGAAGACATGGTCAGTGTTAATTTACAAGGCCTGACCGTGTACTCCTCAGATTTTTACTGAAATCTCCCTCCCCAAGACATCTCCAATAGATCCTACATCCATTCTAACACTATTTTCACTTATAATCTTTCCAAATTCAACTCTCCTAGTGCGATATCACTTCATTTACTATAGTTGTTCTGTATATACATCCTATGTAGCATCACCAACTTATAATGATCATATCTCTTAACTTCGATATCCAAAAATTTCATACTATATATCGTTGAAAAGCTAGAAAGGTAAGCTACAACTTTTAAGCATAAACTTTGTCTAACTATATTAATACAAATTTGCCCCCTGAACTCAGAATACGAATTTTACCCCTATGAAAAACTTAAACTTTGCACTGTATAGACTTAAAATGTGATGAGCATAACCATTTAAATACCAATATTATTTCATTAAACTCTCTAATCTCTATTCATTTAGCTCATCTAATTCTCATCATTCACAAAAATCATATCTTTCTTTTCCATAATATCTCACTGATATATAACAATAATTCATGTTCAAAATCCATCATCTTAAGTTCATAATTTCTTTAAGTACACCTAATTTCAACTCAACATCATCCATACACAATTAATATTTCATTAACATCATAAGATAAGGGTTTATAAAGCTTTAATAGCATTTCAAGCCACAATACATCATTTTGCAAAATCCTCAAAATACAAAAGATATTTAGATGATAATTGCTTAAAATGCGACTACAACCTTGTTTTACATAAATTATTCCTAAACAAAACAAAACATGCAAATTTGGAGTGATGCCTTGACTGTCTTTCACTCGATCTCTTACTCATCACCTGAATATAGGACCGAAGGGGGTGAGCTTAAAGCTAATGGGTAACAATTTTATAATCGGTAACTAAAAAAACTATTGAAAAAGTCACATTGAATCATGAAACACATATTTCCCAATTCTCATTTTATCAAACAATTCATAAATAACATAAATCACGCATTCATCAAACTTGTCAACACATAAGCATATCAAAAAGGATTTGGTAGGTCCAAAATAGAAAATACTACACATTTCCACATAATAGTCTTGTGTAACCATGAACAGAACGTGCTATCACAATCTCACTTAATGATCTTGTGTAACCGTGAATTTAGGAGAGTCCGTGAAGGAACTCCATACCACTAGCAGGCAGGTGGGAGAAGCCTTTAGTCAAAATGCAATTGACTTAACTTAGGGGATCATCATAAATCTACATAATCATGTATTTCACATCTTGTAAACATATTGCCCAAAATGAGACATTTCCGAAACTTGATTCATAACCATAATATCCTTTCAAAAATTATTTTCATATTCTTTCCAAAACCATTTCAATCATTCATTTCATAAATCAATAACACATTTCATATACAAACATGTAACACGTGCTTAAAGCATTTAAAAAGGCAAAAATGCATATGAATAAAATAGTTGTAAATCATTTATTTCCATTTCTTAAAAGGAACATTTATGGCTTATTACTTAATTATAAAAATGTAACCCACCTTAAATTTCTTAAAAGCTTACTAAAAAATACCTCTCCTCTTGCTCATTTTGCCTTTCTTGATTTCTTTCATTAATGGCAAAATTTCCCATTCAATAGGGGTACAAATTGGAGACCCATAAAGCATATTCACTAAAATTAATTCTAGAATACTTAAACCTATGCATTTCCTAAGCTTCAAGAACCAAAGCCTTTCCAAAAATCTAAAAGATTCAAAATGGCTTACCTTGATTCTTCACCAAATAATGACTTTCTTGGCTTAAAAGAAAGCTCTTTTCTTCCTCTTCCTTTTTCTCTTCTTGAACAACTTCAAAATCTCTCTAGAAAGCTACGAAAATGAAAACCTAGCTTGCTCTTCTTTCTCTCCTTTCTTTTCTCTCCAACGACACTATCTCCATTTTATCCCTTCTATTTTCGTTTTCTTCCTTCTCTAAGAACAAGACAACATTTCTTCTACCTCTTCTACCCTTAATAAGTATAAAATATCCACTTGGCCCCTTCCCTCATGCCTTATAGTCCTTATCCTTCAGTGACTTACCTTTAATGCCCTTTAGGCTATACACTCTTAACACTTTAATTTAACTAACCCATACAATTAAATCCTACTAATATTGACACGTTAATTTACTCTAAAAAAATTAATTCATCAAAACCTCATAATTAATTTTAATTCATGCTTATTCATCAAGAAAAAAATTTCAGGGGCCAACAAAAGAGGTAATAACTAAAGGAATAAGATTATAACCTATTTAAGATAGCCTTTGGATGTGGTATCTATGTTATTTAGAGGGAAAGAAATAAAAGAATACTTAAGGGTAACGATCAAAACCATGAGATGTTCCATCAAAGTTTATTGGTATAAATGAGAGAAATATGGCCAATATAACATAGAGTTCAGTATCAAGTCTAGCTAGAAGGTGGAATATAAAACAAAGCTAAATGGAACAAAAAAGTACATCAAGATGCATAGGGGGAATGGACTCATATTGGAACCTAGCATAATTATCAAAAGATACATGTTTGATGCTTATTTGATGAAAATGCTATGAACTGAGCATTAGTAGATAACCTAAGGAAAGACTAAAGAGTCCAAATTTTACAAGAAATTTTATTGCATAAGGGAAGATTATGAGCTAAAGTACATAGGATAGTTCATTGTACAAGGAAAAGAATAGCAACATGTTTTCTTTGTAAACTAGTGTGAGTTCTTGATTAGATTGAGTTTTCTTTAGATAAATCTTTTTTTAGATAATAAAGAATTTCATTAATGGAAATAGCAAAATAAGAGTAAAAACTGATAACTAAGCTTTTAGGTCATGACCATTAACACAAAAGAAATAACATATTATTCATCTTGGGAAAAATAATACTAATGGAAAATCTAATGATCATTTGAGGATCAATTATATTTGAAGGTTGGTTTCGAAAAGGAGCTATAATTCAAGCATATCCAGTCATCATCATTTTTAATGAGCTTGGATAAGCATTAATGATTCCTTGTTATTGGAGCTTGTACTTCAACTGAAAGCTACAAGCAAGTTCCAAATGTTAATTATAATTATAGTGCATTTAAGGTGAATATTCAACAAAATCAGTAATTTTTTGGTATGCTCGATTAATTCTTAAAAAAAGAGCAACTTTTTTCTTTGCTTATTTTTGCAAAATTCTCATATTCCTCTCTTCATAAAACATGACCAATCTTTATTGCAAGTATGTGGATCATATCTTATAATATCAAAAGTGTCATCCCTATGAGGATTGTATTAGTCATCTAATAATTTTTGTACACCTTGTTTAAGGTCAACAATACAATGAAATAACTAAAAATTAAACTAAAAATAAAATAATTGATATTTTAATTATGAACAAGCAATAGTGAAATAGTTGATTAATCAATGACGAAAACTTAGGAATTAATTTTATACCTTTTTTTTTCACTTCATCTTCTTGATTTAACATTACTCGACCCTAGATATCCAATAATTATGATTACTCTCTCTCAAGATCTAACTAAGTAATCCTAATTAAATAGATAAAATTTGAATTGTTACCTCTCAATCTATCAAAACTCTTGCTAACTATCCAATTGGATTTAAAGCAATCATATGGGTAACTAACAAACAATAAAGATCTCTCTTTAATTTCCCATTAGTAAGATATTTATAGGTGTATTATGGGACCAGCTCTCACTGCACAACACAACATAGATAATTCAATATGACCTCTTGATTCAAATCAAATATAAAACAATAAACATAAGAAAGTATATTGTATTAAATCAATAATGTAAAAGTTTAACAAATAATTCAAGAGTAATACCTAAAGGAAGTTTAGCAATCCATATCCAATTTAATCCCAATTGGTTTATCAATTACATTCAACAATAAGGAAAGACAAGGAAAGAGTAGAGGTTTGAATTCTAAATATCTTCTCTCTTTTTTTTTGCCTTGAGCTGGAAAATTTTGTAGCTTATGTTTCTTCAAGAGTTTGGTCTCTTTGTTCTCTTGTTTTTATGTTTGCACCCAACTCTTTGATATTCTTCTTCCACCCGCTCCACCCCACAAAATAGTTAGAGGGAGATGTAGGCAAGGTACTTAGCTGAAGAACCCTATTCTAGATGGAAGAGGAGTATTCACATTTAAATAGCAAATAATCAACTGATTCTTCCACTTGGCAATGTCATAAACATGTAACAGGAATGTTCATAAATTTTGAGATTTTATCTGCAGTGGATGGTCTTCTTTGCTTGCAAGCCAAAGAATGAATGCTAATCTAGGATTATCTTACAGAAACCACACATGTTTTTGACATATGATCCTTGGAACTTAGGCTTTAACATCATCCTATAAGAAATTTATGAGAATTTTCCATTCGAATTCTTGTTCGACTAAATATAATGTCCTACTTGACTAGAATAAGGTTCATACTTATAACTCCTGTAGGAGCATTATTCTTTTATTCTAATTTTTCTTTAATTTTTTAAAAAATAATTGCTTTGTGTTATTTTTATTTTTGTAAATGTATAAGAATCAAATAATCATTTATTATATTAATTTTGATTACTGTTAGATATTAAATATGAATGATATTATATATATATGAGTAATATGTGAAAAGTTGTTAATTATTATACCAAATTTACATTATTATATTTTTTTGAAACAAGAGATAAATTAAAGTAAAAAAATATTATATAACACAATATATTTATAAATCATTTTGTAATTTTAAAAATTGAGAATTTCCTCATAAAACAATTTCGGCACTCACCATGCAATCTAGACTACACATCGATCTCATGTTCTTATACA
>JANIHY010000009.1:6764193-6781053 GCA_027479065.1 Erythroxylum brevipes
ATTACAAAAATACAAATAAGATGATAAACTCAAATATATTTTTATCTTTAGCTTTTTATTACAAATTTCAACAAAATAAGTTTTTGTTTTTCAATTTTTATATTAAAAATTTCTATCAAGTAGATTTGCTAAAAGATTAAAAATTAAAAAATACAACAGAAAAATAGGGTTCAAAACAATTGCAGGGTAAGCCGGGGAGGGCTTGGGAACCCATTTATCCGTCAAGAAATAGAGCCCAAATGGTCTTTAAAATAAGTGCGTTAAGGGCCCTTTATTTCGCGTGCTGCCTGGAGGCTAAATTCTCCCGTCAGAATACAAAAGTGATTCCTCTTCTCGTCATTAGGGTTTTCGCTTCTCTTCTCTATATAAAGTCTTCATTGCACCGGTTTCACTCTTCAGTCTCGAGGTCTGAGGTTAGTTGATGCACCTGTTTTCTTCTGGTTGTTTTTTCTTTTGTGAATTTTGGTTCTTCCGTTTCTTTGTTCTAATGATTTCCCGATGAGGAAGAAAGCCCATAAAAGATAGGAAGTGCCGTATGACACTTTAATCTGCAGCGGCTGCGGTCACGAACCCACTTTTTCCCATTTTCCTATTGGCGTCCATGGATTCGTTTCCTTTTCTGGTCTCGATCTCTGGGTTGCGTTGATTGGTTGGGATCAGTGGGGTTACGGTACTCGCCACTGTGAGGGTGATTTTAAACGGGTCTCTGAGGGTAAATGAAATTTAGAAGGAATTTGCTTAGGGATGGGCCTCGCAAATTAGTTGTACTTCAGATTTGTGAAGAGGGTTCAGGTCCAATGCCACGTCGCCGGTAGCCACACGTGGCGGTGACCGACGATGCTATGATTGGACCAAAATAAATTCCATGTTTCGCTTATGATAGGAACCCGTGGATCTCAGTCATATTGTGGTCTCCGGAGCCGTTTTCGGCGATTACATTTTTACAATCCAACTTTTAATATACTTAAAGCTCAAACGGTTCAGATAGTAATAGACAAATTTTGTTGGGAGTTGAAGCCTATGAAGATGGTTTTATACACTGTTGGAATTACCGACTGAATATCTCTACTTGATGTCAAAATCATACTGGCTTGTTCTGAGGCTTCTTTATTTTAAACTATTTTCTTTTTAACCTTTTCATTTAGAAAGTAGTCATTCTAGTCTTGGACTATCGGACAAATCTACAATATTAGGCCGAAGGGTCTTTATTTATAGTTTAACATTTTTATCAGATGTTATTGTCTACTTTCTGTTTGTAGCTTAACAATGGGATCCAAGTACATAATACCTGCAGTGTTGGGATCATTTGCAATTGCTTATGCTTTTGACCAGCTTGTTGCTGACAAGAAGATATTCGGGGGTACAGTAATTTTAAATTTAGTGATTGATTTGGCCAACTCCCTGTTTTTGTGATTTAAGATGGTGTAACTCTGATCCCAGGAACTACCCCATCAACTGTTTCCAACAAGGAATGGTGGGCTGAAACTGACAAGAAGTTTCAGGCATGGCCACGGACTGCAGGGTCTCCTGTTGTGATGAATCCCATCAGTCGCCAGAATTTTATTGTGAAATCTTCTGAATCTTAATTGACTTGCTATGCTTTTGTTCGTCACTCTTGCGGCGCTGTTGATAAAATGTTGTAGACATCACCGTCATAAACTGGGCTGTTAAACAGTTTTCCTGCGTTTTTATTCGCATACTCTTTGCAAAATTGGTTTTTGAATCTTGTTAAAGCTTAAATTATATTTGTGAAATGTTTTGGTATTTAGCAGAGTTACAATGAGGCGATGCTTAGTCCTTTTGTCACAATCCGCTAGTATTCGCAGTTTCTAATTTGCTTAGACTGATCAGGTGGACCTTTATCAACACATCTCCATCAAGTGTGGATGATTCCAATCATAATGTTTCTCCTTGCTCTTATTCTTTTCCAAAGCTCATACGACATTAAGAGAAAAGAGTTGCTTATTTTGGATTGTTTCTTCCGCGTGAATTCCCTCTTTATTGTGTACCAGCTGACTCGAGGTGGTTAACGGCGACATTTTCTACTTTTTTTTACCTTTTAACTCCAAATCTAAAGAGGACAATGTAACTAATTAGCCTTGGTCTTGCTTTCCTCTTTGTGAACAAGCATCAAATAGCTATACGATATCATATAAGAAGTGATTCTCTAAAGCTGACTCGTGAACTAAGCCTAGACCCAAATGGGCCTGGATTCAACTATTCTAAGTTAGAAGAGTTCTCGGGTAGGCTTGGACCTGAATAGCCCAAGCTTAGACTTAATTAAAATAAGATATTTTACACTTTTAATTTTAAAAAATTATTTTCAAAAAGTTGGCAGGGTTGATCCATGAGTTAGTCCATTGCTATCATTAATATTTTTGTGCAATCCACATAGGAGAAATGTTATGTTTAAAAATCCTTGATGAATATACAATAAAAACTTAGAAGAGAGTTAAGGTAATGATCCATTTATGTCTATCTTAGGGTTGTCAACTTTTATGCCTTTGGATGAAATAAGACATCCTAAAACTGTATATTATTGTATCATGAAAAGACTTTTTTCTTAATTTTAAAAAGAGTTAGTTTCTATGCATTTATTCATCTTATCTAGATTTCTCTTTAACATTTGAATCAACTTCTCTTCTTGGCTAAATGTTAAATCATTGTCAATGATTATAAAAAATGTCACGTTCTCTCCTATGTAGACATACGTGGGGTAGTATTAGTTTCAACTTTGAGGTGAGAGCCTGCAAAGTTGAAGAACATAATTTATGATGAGAATTAGGCGGATTTATAAAAGAATCATTACCCTTCCCTAGCTCAGGTTTTAACATAATCTCTTTAAGTTCCTTGCTAAGTTGCATTCCTTTTTTTGTTTTGGTCTCTAAAGTAACATTCTTGGTGACAACAACCTCTAACTCATCCTTACCATTCATCTAAAAATCCTCTTATATTGCTAAGTAAATAGTATTAAAAAAGTTGAAGAAAAACAAAATGAACCTTATTGGGATGTTTTGTAGCTTTGAAGATGTTCAAACAAATTACTTCATCATCAAATTCCATTTTGGGGTATCATCATACAAATCTATTTTAGTATGAGTTGTGTTTAGGAATGAACTTTCTAAAATGATAGGTTTAGGGTAAAGAGAAGAATCATCATCCATATTAATAATATAAAAGTTACCTAGAAGTACCAACTTATTAATCTACACAATAACACCCATAACAACCCATATAGGGTATGCATTAGTTTGATAAGCCAATTGAATAATAACATTCGTTTCTTTCAAGGGTTTTAAATTAATGAAGCATACAAGGATAACAACATAACATTAATGAAAGATCATAAATATAGCATAACTATCCCAATAGTGGTGTTACCTATCTTGCAAGGAGTGAGAAATATACTCAATTAACAAAAATCAATATAAATATGAATGAAGGAATTGCTTAATATAAATTAATAAAACAATTGAATAATAATTTAAGAAGGATAGGGAAGAGTGAATGTAAGTTGACTTATAATGGTTGGACAAACAACCCTTGCCTATGTCTACTCGTAAGACTCTTTTTGAAATTCCACTATGATTCTTCTTTTAGGGCGAAGAATAACATTTTTATAATTTTTTTGGTAAAGAGGAACCTTTCTTACAATCTTCTTCCAAAATGAAAAGGAACCTTAATCTCATTTGTATCACCCTCAAATACAACAATATATTATCCTAACCAAATATTACAACTCAAATTACCTCATTTTGTCACTCGATAACTTCAAATCACTCATTCACACATACATGACAATGATTCTCAAATGATTGGAAAATTCATTGAAATATGTGTTTAAAACATCCAAATCCTTCTTGATGTTAATATAAATGAGAAAAATACATATTTATAGTGTTTTAGGCCGCAAAATAGTAAGAGTAAAAAAGATATTACAATGGCTATGTTTGGCGCACTGTATACATTAAAAAGCTCTAGATTCACTAGCCATTGGAACATTAGTCGACTAATATAGGATATTAATTGACCATTATAAAAGACTGGTCAACTAGTTTATCAACCAATATTGCAATAAACTCTCAATACTTCCAATTTAACAACTTCAAAACTATATTGTTTGACTGCGAACCTATATAGATTGACTAATCACCTTTAAAATGTGATTTTTAACAACTTTAAATATTCAATACCAATGTGTTTAATCTAAATATCAATAAAACACTTCACAAAATGTTCCTCAAAGATTATTTGAAAGATTAAGAGGCATTCATATTAAAATCAGAAGCTTCAATGCCTCTTGGTGAATGTAAAGACTTATATAATGAAGTAAGATGAAATGATTATGTATGGTGAGCCTTTTGCATTATTAAATTAACAAAGTAAGCTAAAAATAATAATACAAAATGTGAAATGGCCTTAATGAGCCTCGATCTTCTTTTGTTCTTCATTTTATCAATTGAAAACTTTAACTCTTTATCAACTTCATATATTATCTTTTTGAGTTTATGGCTTCACTCTATTCTAATAGTTCTTTTCATCAAATCGATAAACTCATTAGTAGTAATTGTATTTTGTTATCATCAAAACATCAATTGGAACCTTCATTGGTTCAACAATCTCCCCCTTTTGATAATGATAAACATTTGCAATATTATAGAACAATAATAAAATTAAGCACATAAATAAATATAAAGATAGTGATTAGCTCACCCCTTAATTCATGCATAAAACATAATTTAATATGAAAAACATATTTAATATCAAGATAAAAACAAATTCAAATTTAAAAAATCCATACATAAAGATAATGTAAATTTTCTCAAGCATATCACATAAAATGCATGAAATACAAAAGTAAAAAAATTCTCTCCCACTGAATATTATCACTCCGCTTAAATCTAATATCATTGACCTTATCCTCCTTTTTGAAATCATAAGAAACATATCAATTAACAAAACAATTATACTATAAAGTGTCATCCATCAAGATAACCTTTCAAAAAAACTGATTGAGATCGATGAAATTGCTTATTAGAGTATGCTAATGAACATTTAAAGAGTCAAAACAAAAGGTCAATTTTGATAGAAACATCCCCAATTGTGTCTAATTTGAAAAATCCCCAATGTTGATATTTTGCCTAAGTTGAAAGACTCAATTACAGTACCAAAGGCAAGTTTTGATAGAATTAGAGGTTGGAATTATAACATATGGCAGTATAATTATAATATCCAACAATTAATTCCATAAAAGAATATATAGTCTTTTTAGAGAAGTTAAAAAAATTGAATTATAAAAATATGAAAGAGTTAGCAAATATTACAAATAAGAAGGACCTATCATATAAGAACATAATCCTTACAATCTAATAATTAAAAGCAAAACCTAGAATAAACCCTAAATACTCCAAAAGCTAGAAACATCTATATCACTTTTAGTCCTTCAATCACTTCAGAGATAGATGATGTGTACTTAATTGATTATACATTTACTCCATAGCAATTAGTGATTAGTGCTATGAAATGCTTAAGATACTCACTTTGTTTCATATTTGGTTTTAAGTACAGGTTGGAAGCAGAAGAGCTAAAATGAGTTAAAAGCACACTTCTTGGGCCATCCTCTTGATGTTCAAACTCATTTGTCTTTGTGATAGGAAATGGATTATGAATGAATTCAAACACAAGTTTCGAAGGAACCTAAATAAGCCAATAAGTGAAATGACTAATGATCGGCTCTCATTTGATCTAAAGAGAAACTGAATCAAAAATTTAATTCTAAGGATTACAATATAGGATGCAACCTCGGCTCACTTAATCGGAACCTAGCGCAAATGGTCTAAGCTAGCCTAATTGTCGAAAATGAAAACTAAATTGATAAAAAGGAGGGTTTGGATCATTAGTAAAAATTAAGAAAATCGAACCAAATGAAAGAAAAATGTATAAAAAAGTATTTTTGGATTTTTGGGAAGTGAAAAGTAAAAAAATCTCAAACAATGATCAAATATGATAAAATCCTCTTGAAAACGAGCTTTGGTTATCATGATTCAAAACAAATCTTTTGGGAGAGAAATTCACTACATCTTCAAGAGGAATCGGTGTTCTAGCCAAGTATAACGTTGGGAATCCTCATAACCTCAAGAGCTCCGATGTCACCCATGGCAGCAGCAACGGCAGATGGTGAAGTTGACAATGAAGGTAGTCGGAGTTGATGGATGAAAGTCAAGAGTGAGATGAATGAGTCGTGCGTGTGTCAACTGAGGTGTCTCTGTGTTGCTCCTGAAAGTCCTCTCCAATGACCTAATTTGGCATGGTTTTAAATGTTGAGTCACTGATCGGGTCGAAATAGTGAGAGAATTTTCCAATTTTGGTCTGGGTTTTCAACAATTCGCCGTGGCATGCGCTTACTGGATCCTTCACCGCAGCGAAAGAATTAATTTATGCCACGGTGAGCTTTTCCTTCATGTTGCGTCGTGCACCGAGGTGACAGATCTGGTTTGCTGCGGCGCAACATCCCGAAGCTCATGTACGCATGTTGACTCCATCTCAGCCCACTGACTTCTGTTCCTTGAGGCTAATTTGCAATATCGATTGTCCTTAGAAAAATTTATAATGCAATTAGTATCAATTTGTAACAATTTTTACTATCAAATTGCATAAAATAAAAAATGCACACTCAAGGATCAATTTAAGCACAAAGTCAAGAATTAGGAGTTAAAAAGTGTAATAAAGGTCATGAAAGTGTTGCCAATTTATATGATAAACTTGGGCTCAATCAAATTCCCCCATACTTAGACCTTTGTATTCTTGGACAAAGTTTATAAGAGTCAAAGGGCTCAATCAAAGGGATTTTTGAAGAAAAAATTCTGACCATGCTCAAAACAATAATGGGAAATTGGGAAAAATCACTTTATCAGAAATCAATCAAAGAAGGCTGAAAAAGTGCTAAGAAAATAAACACTAAAAGAATTTAATCCAAGAGATTGAACGAAAGAGATGTCACTCAAGGTAAAGTGTTTGCTCTCATCTCACTTGTGTTAGGGATATTGTCACTCTAAACCTGCTTAATCCATTCTCTACCATAAGCTTGTGACAGTCCTATTTCTCCACTACAAGAACTATAATTTTGAAAATCAAGAGGACTTTTTAGGGTTATAATATGCGGAAGGCTAGATAAAATGGATGGGATGAATGAAGAAAGAAAGTGTATGAATACATGCACTACAATTATGAAATGGATGCCAACAGCGAAACAATATTGACACATTTTTTTATTCATACACATATATATATAATTGAAACTGCTTGTACTTATTCTTTTTCTTTCTTTTCTCTTCTTGTTTTTTCTTTTTCTGTTCCTTTTTAGAGTACTCTTTTTTTTAGAAAATGTAAAATAAAATATTGTCACCATATAAGGATGCGTGCATATGCTCATAAATAATGGCTCAAGGGGCTAGCAAGGGATGAGTGTTTGTGGGACTATGTTTGGGTAAAAAGGGTTTAGAAAGAATGTCTCTATCATATTAACAAAATTCTAGTTCATAAAGCTTTGATTAAGAATTGAAACAAGTTCTAGAGAGATATGAAATGAGCAGATACACTACAAAATTGAAGAAAAATTGGGCCCAAATATCCTTCCAACAAGGGTAATATCTCAATGAACAATCTCAAGTCTCAAAAACTTAAAGTGCTACTTTGTTAGCATGCATTCATTTACTTTGTTTTGAAAATATCGAAAGTAAAATTAGCCAATACCGACTATCATTAAAAGAATGGGAGGTATTTTTCAAAAAACTCGAGTATCACTTTGAAACTTATAATCCTGTGAGAAGCAAGAGGTATAAGAGTCGAGTGTGGAAGGAGTTTGAGACAAAAATTTTCAACATAAAGCATTTATGCAAAGGGTGTGACGCAGTGGTGAAACCAACGTGCGTCGCGGCAAACTGCATGGTTAACCAACTTTGCCGCGACAAACTCCAAGTTACACCATGGCAAAAAACAAGTTCATGGCTGCGGCGAAAGATCTATCGCCACGGCGAAAGATAGCAGAACTAAATTTCACAATCACCAAGTTTAAAAATTTGTAACATTATGCATGATTGATTAACACCAACATATAAATTGTCAAAATAGAGCACAACAAGAGTAACAAAATGGAAAAGCTCCCCCACACTTAATCACACATAGTCCTAAATGAAAAAGAAGCAAAACTTGAAGAACTATGAGAATAACAAGGCAAAGGGAGATATAGGGAACGTTATTGAAATGTAAAACTACTAAAGAAAGTAAAAACACAGCTATCTTCCTATTGGGATGATTTCTCCCCCACACTTGTTTAGGAAAACAAAACATTAAACATTGCATCACTAGTTACAGGCCTGGAGTAAATAAACAAGTGAGGGAGAGAAAGAACCTAATATTCATGGAGGCCTTTGGCTCTCATGGTAGAGCTTTAATAGGTGGCCATTGACTTTGAGTTTTGCTCCAGTTTCTTCGTGTAAAAGATTGATCATACAAAAGCTGTGTACTTTAGTGAGAACATATGGCCCATCCCAACGAGTATTGAATTTTCCATGTTTAAAATTGAACCGAGCTTTGTATAACAGGACCTTGTCCCCTTCCTTGAAACTCTTCCTTTGAAGAATCTTGTCATGCATCAGCTTTGTCTTCTCCTTGTAGAGGCGAGAATGTTCATATGCCTCGAGCCTTAACTCCTCTAGTTCTTGCAGTTGGAGTTTCCTTTCCATACTATAAGATTCCAAGTCCATGTTGCATTGTTTAACCGCCTAATAAGCCTTATACTCCAACTCTACAAGCAAATGACACGCCTTTTCATAGATCAATTAGTAAGGGGACATGCCTATTGGGGACTTATAAGAGGTGTGATAGGCCCATAGTGCTTCTTCTAGGCGAAGGCTCCAATCCTTTTTGGATGGCTTGACTATTTTCTCCAAGATATGCTTTACCTCTCTATTTGAAACTTCAGCTTGACCAATGGTTTGTGGGTGGTAAGCAATGGAGATTTTATGAGTAACTCCAAACTTGGAAAATAAGTTACCAATGACTCTATTACAAAAATGGGTCCCTCTATCACTAACCACAGCTTTAGGAATCCCAAATCGACAAAAGATGTTGGACTTAAGGAACTTGGACACTGATTGCGGGCCGTCTTTTCTAGTAGGGACAACCTCTATCCATTTGGATACATAGTCAATAGCTAAGAGGATATACACAAGGCCAAAAGATAAGGGAAGGGACCCATGAAGTCAATTCCCCACACGTTAAAGATTTTGCAAAATAAAAGAGGTTGTTGCAGCATTTCATGTCGCTTTCCTAACCCTCCAAAACGTTGACATTTATCGCATACTTGACAAAAATTAAATGAATCCTTAAATAAGGTAGGCCAGTAAAAATCAGAATCCAAGATTTTTCGAGTTGTTCTCCTAGCGCTAAAATGCCCACCACAAACCATAGAATGATAAGCTGAAATTATAGCATCAAAGTCTTCATTAGGCACTCATTGTCGGATTACCTGGTCGCTGCACATTCTCCAAAGGTGAGGTTCATCCTAGATGTAATGCCGAGCTTCACTTTTCAACTTGTGAACCTGTTCCTATGACATGAAAGGAGGAGCTAGTTTAGTCATAAGGTAATTAACAGTATGTGCATACCAAGGTTCTTTGAAAACTGAAGCGTATAGAACTGAATTGGGAAAAGAATTACAAGTCAGTTCAGGAGAGTCTACTCACTGTGTATCATCCGGTAGCCTACTCAAATGGTCAGCTACGTGATTCATCACGCCAGCTCGATCCTTTATCTCAATGTCAAACTCTTGGAGAAGCAATGTCCACCTTATCAATCTAGGCTTCGACTGTGGTTTCTTTAAGAGATATCGAATAGCTGCATGATAAGTGAAAATGACTACATGTGAGTTTAACATATATTGTTTGAATTTTTCTATAGCAAACACTACTGCAAACAATTCTTTATCAGTTGTTGTATAGTTGGTTTGAGCTAGATCTAGTGTTTTCGAGGCATAAGCGATCACTCTTGCCAATTTCTCCTCTTGCTGGCCCAACATAACCTCTACAGCACAATTAGAAGCGTCACATGAATGTTTAAAAGGTAAGTTCCAATCAGGGGCAACTAAAATGGGTGGAGAAATGAGTTTTGATTTTAATGTTTCGAAGGCATTTTTACAAGAATCATCAAACTCAAAATTTTCATCTTTTTGTAAAAGCTTGGAGAGAGGTAACACAATTTTGCTAAAATCTTTTATGAACCGCCTGTAAAATCCTGCATGAACTAAGAATGATATGATATCACGAACACAGGCAGGATAAGGCAAAGAAGATATGACCTCAATTTTAGCTTTATCAACTTCAATCCCCTTGCTAAAAATTAAATGACCTAACACTATACCTTCATTGACCATGAAATGGCATTTTTCAAAGTTCAAAATCAAGTCTTCTCGATGCACCTTTTTAAAACTTTTACAAGGCTAAAGAGACAAGCATCAAAAGAATCACCATAAACTGTGAAATCATCCATGAAAACCTCTATGCACTCTTCTAAAAATTCACAAAAAAC
This sequence comes from Erythroxylum brevipes, assembly GCA_027479065.1. Classification (NCBI taxonomy): domain Eukaryota; kingdom Viridiplantae; phylum Streptophyta; class Magnoliopsida; order Malpighiales; family Erythroxylaceae; genus Erythroxylum; species Erythroxylum brevipes. The sequence goes on from JANIHY010000009.1 coordinate 6,774,781, forward strand.
AGCCATCACACAATGCTGAAAGGTCCCTGGAGCATTACATAAACCAAAAGGCATCCTTTGATATGCAAAGGTGTCAAAAGGGCATGTAAAGGTGGTTTTATCTTGGTCCTCTGATGCAATAGGCACTTGAAAGTACCCAGAGAAACCATCTAAAAAATAGTAGTGCAATTTTCCAGCAAGCCTTTCAATCATCTGGTCAATAAAAGGCAAGGGAAAATGGTCTTTGCGTGTAGCATCATTTAACCTTCGATAATCTATACATACACGCCACGAATTATGCACCCTAGTGGAAATGAGCTCATCTCTATCATTTTTAACCACCATGATCCCACTCTTTTTTGGCACTACGTGTATTGGACTAACCCACTCACTATCATAAATTGAGTATATTATCCCAACACTTAACAATTTGGTGATTTCTTTCTTGACTACATCTAAAATTAGTGGGTTTAGTCGCTTTTGAGGCTGCCTTACAGACTTGGAGCCCTCATTCAACAAGATCCTGTGTGTGCAAATAGCAGGGGAAATTCTAGGTATATCTGCCAAAGTCCACCCTATGGCCCTCTTATGTTCCCTCAAGACACTTAGGAGTTTCTCTTCCTCATTACCAGATAGGGAATTGGCAATTATTACAGGTAATCACTCATTAGCTTCAAGAAAGGCATACTTTAATGTAGCGGGTAAGGTTTTTAACTCAAGCACAGGGGGTTACACTATTGAAGGAATCAATTTATGAAGTTCAAGAGAGAAAAGATCACTCACTATTTCCTCCAACATAAGTCCCGATTCCTGGAAATCCGGTTTGACAGCAGCTTGGGTCAAACTTCCCTGCTTTTCTTCAATGAAGTGTTGGTAGTTAGGTCCAATTCCTTCATCCATTTCCACATCAAAGTCGGTTTTTGCGAATTCTGAATAACCTAAAATATTAACAGGAAACTTTTCCCCAAGTTCAAGTAAACATAAACCAGAATCAAAGGAATTCTCTGAGAATTCAATTTCAGGGTACGCATCATCAAAAACAACATCAAGCATATTAACTCCTGGGAGTGAATAGTCCTCATGGGGGTGCTTCATAGCTACATACATATTGAAGCCTACCTATTGATCGCCTACCTCTATGGTGATCTTACCTTCCTTCATGATGATCATGGTACTTGCTGTCCTCAAGAAAGGTCGCTCGAGAATTAAGGAAGTTTCCTGCACAACTTCAGAAGACATATCAAGTACATAAAAATCAGCAGAAAATACCAAACCTTTTACCTAGACCAAGATGTCTTCAATAATGCCCACAGGATGCCTAAATGATCTATCAGACAATTGTAACACAACAGATGTGGGTTTCAAACTCTTTACTCGTAAGGATTGATAGACATACATTGGCATCACATTAATAACAACCCTTAGATCTAACAAACCTCTTCCTATAGTTGCCTTCCCTATAGTGTATGGAATGGTGAAAGATCCAAGGTCTTGACACTTGACAGGTATCTGAGGTTTAAATAAAGCTAACACATTAGAACTCTCTCATTGGGCCTAAACTTTCTCTTGTTTGTGCAGAAGTCCTTAAGGTACTTAGCATAGGCCAGAATTCTTTTCACTAAATCAAGCAAGGGAACATTCACCTCAACTTTTCCAAACAAATCAATGAGATCTTTTTCATGCTTAAACTCAGTCATACGCTTGCTCAGTAAATATGAATTTGGAAAAGGAAGATCTTGAAGATTTACCTCCTTAACTTTGGCTTCATTCTTGCTTGATTCCTTATGCTCAGCTTTGTCCTTGGATGCAGACTTCCTTTGTTAGGACCTGATCTCGAAACCGGACCCTAACCAAAAAAACAAAAAACAAAAAACAAAAAACAAACAAAGATGACGTACAAATTGAATCGGAATCAAAAGTGCAAATATATCGGAGGCGAATCAAAATCGGAAAGCAAAAATGAATACAAAATCGAAGGCTAAAAAACGCAAGCAAACAAATCAAAGGCAGAAATAAAAACTTAATCCGACATCTGCAAACAAATATCGTAGAAAAAGTGTCGCATTGGAAACCTTAGACTAAAACAATCTTTATCTAATCCAAATCGGTATAATTTTTTTCTTTCTTTCATTTGCATTCAATCTCTTACAAAGTAATACACTTTTTCAATTTGGAATTTTTCAATTCCATAACCTCAATCAAAACTCAATCCATAATAGTTGTCTTAAACAATCATACATATCTTATTCTTATACTTATTTTGCCAATAACACTTATCCATATACTACCATACAAAAATCGGGCAGTATAATGACTGTATTTTACAAAACCCAAAAAAAACCTGCAAATAGTTTAAAACTCACTTCTATAAACAAGCTCAATCAAATCACACAATTCCTCGAACCTTTTGTCCGGAATCCAAACTCAATCCTACTCACATTATCCATATCTAATTCACATTCATTTCTCAATTCAATGTACAAATCACCTTTATACATCATATGTAATTCCCATTCATCTTAACTCAATATACAAATTCCCAATTCAATCCAAACACAACCCAAACATATTCATATACAATCACAATTCATATTCCATAATCATACGCAAATTTATAACTCAATTCCATACATCAATTCATAATTCATATACATCATATACATCATACTCAATTATACACAATTTTGTACTTCTCATACATCCCGAAGTAAATGCTTAGAATACATTAATGGCAATTCAAGCCATATCCAAAATCCAACTTTTAAAAAAATACTTGCTATGCAAAAATGAACAAAAATGTCTTGACATTCTTTCATCCGATCTCCTACTCGAATACCTGGAGATGGGGATAAAAGGGGGGTGAGCTGATAGTTCGTGGATAACATGTTTATAAATCAAAAAATAAGCAAAAATCATTTTTCAAGCAGTTTTCCATTTCTAAACATTTCACATTCGAAAAGTTACCAAAAACTCATTTTCAAACTTTTCAAATCATTCAAATCATTTATAAACAGTTTCCAAAACTTTCACTGTTGAAAACCTCAAATTCTCATTCCTCGAAATTCCAAAACTTTTCACAATTCATAAATAAAATCGAAAACATGAATGCATCACATTATAAACAAATAAAAAATCACATAACACTTCAGAATGGTTTGGTTCGATCCAAAACGGAACATACTGCACATTCCCGCATAGTGGTCCTGTGCAGCCGTGAACGAACATACTACACTTTTCCGCATAGCGGTCCAGTGTAGCTGTGAACTTATGGGAGTCCGAAATCGGAGCTCCAATGCCACTAGCGGGTAGGCAGACGAAGCCTTTTAAAAAGAGAGACAGTGCACTGACTCGACTTATGGGACCTAACCAAGCCCACAAAACACATAAGTCATACTTGAAAAAACAAAATGCCCGAAGGCATATTTCAAAACTGAACTTTTCATATCTTGCCATATCATATGTAAAACATAATGATATTCATAATTTCAACCAAAATTCGCATAGCATTAACTCCAAAGAATGCAACGCTTTAATAGATTTCTCCAAAGAACGCTTTAATAGATTTCCAAATCATTCAAACACCATGTCTCACAAATTCACATATTGAATTCTCAATCAAGCAAACATAATGAATTCAGACAATTATTCCCATTTTGTCAAATCAATTAAAAACCCTTGAAAGTAACAATTGAATCATTTTATTAAAAAGTCCGAAACAATTGTAGAACTTTTCCAATCATTCCAAAATCAACGAATTTGATCATTCGAAAATCATAATTTTCAAACATTATCATAAACAATAATTTATAACATTTTGCTTCTTGATTTTTCAAAATCACAATGGTAGCTTATAATTCCATATATAAACACATTACCCACCTTATTTCCATGCTAGAACTTTGTCCCAAACTTCAATTCTCCAAAGCCTTTCCTTAATTTTCCCTAATTCAATAACATAAACCCTAATTAATTAATCATCCAAAATTGAACCAATTAAACTATGTAATCTCCAAAATTGAGCTTAGAAATCATAAACCCATAACAATATTAAACTAAATAAACCAAAAACTCATTAAAAACTCAAAGATCAAGAACCATCTCTTACCTTTATCTTCTTCATTTTCAAATTTTTCTTAGCTTGGAAGGAAGCTCTTGTCTTCTTCCATATTTTCCTTCATGAATCAACGAAAAACCTTGCTTGAAACCCACAAAATCTGAAACCCTAGCTATCTTCCCCTTTCTTCTTCCTTCATCTCCGCTGAAACCATCTCTCTTCTCCTTTCTTTCTCTTCTTTTATTCTTTTCTTTCCAAAGTTTTGGGCTTCTCCACTTAAAAATGACAGCCACTCTTGACATGTCATTTAATGAAGTAAAATGACTCTTAAGCCCCTCCTTATAAGCCTAAAACTTTAACTCTTTCAGTGATCTCCCCAAATTGCCCCTGAACTTTATTTAAATTCTTGCTTACTTTAGGACATTTTTATCACCATCAAATTGAAGGAATTTGGCAAAACTTCCTTCTAGAGAAATGTTACTCATTGTCTTAATTTCATAACGCCACCAAAATCATTTACTTTGGTGCACTATGCCAAAAGTTATACTCTAAACATTTCGGACTGCTCTTATGCTAACACAATTTCCTGTGATTTACTTCCATCCAAAAATTGACATTCTTAAAGACTAAATTGAAATTCGAATCCTTCATAACATTTGTAACCCTATTTCTCTAGTTTAATGAAAATCAAGAATCACCTCATTTGGATAACTAGACCAAAAGTTATGGCTAAAATACTTTCAGATCTTATTAATCCAAGACTGAACACTAAATCCCGACTTCCATTCAGAAATTGAAAGTCTTAGGGGCTAAATTGAAATTCAATCCCTTCATATGACTTGTATCTCCATATCTCTATTTTATTTTGCAATAATAATCAGATCAATCAGATCTCCACAGATCAAGAATTTCTCATAAGGCTGAACCATGTTTAGAAAATTATCTAACTCACTTTGATTAAATTAATCTTCCTCAATTTAATCTAAAAAATTCTCAAATTTTCTATGCTGATGTAGATAATTGTCTTAGGAATCCAACGCTTTGAAAACCAAGTCAATCGGATGTCAGACGGAAAAGATATAAGTAAAAGATTGGACAAAAGTCGGATTAGGGAGAAAAATAGCAAAATCAGAAGGAAGTTCAAAACGGCGGCGTTTTGCGCGTGAGAGAAAACAGAAACGGAGCAAAACGACGGCGTTAGATCGCGCGTTGGGCGAGCGGACACTAATCAAACATCAAAATCACATCTTGAATTTTTCACAAAAATCATAGCTCTAAGCCTCTATTTTGTTTTGAAGCAAGAATCACCTTAAACGGAGCTCTATTGCTCAAGATATGCTTAAAATTCCAAAGTGTGTTTTACCTTAATCATGCTCCTTAAACTGCCTATCACTTTCTTACAATCAAGCATTTTCATCTCAAAACCAAAAGCTACCAAATTTCATTGAGAGATAAATTCACATCTTAGAAATCTATCGCCTCAAGAATCACTTCATTCGGAGGTCGGATGAGGGAGTTATGACCGAAAAAATCTGACATGTTCATAACCTTAATCATGCAGTAACATGTCTTGGCGCGATTGTCATAACTTTCACAAAAAATGTAGGATTAGTTTAGTTCTTTGACCATTGGAAAGAAGACTTCGAGATCTAAAACTTTCATGAAGACCAAAAACTCAGATTCTGCCTTTACAATCGTCAAATTTGCAATTTCCGCAAGTTGACCCGTGAGTGTCTGTTAAACGGACATCCATGTCCGTTTAACAGACATGAACCGAGCTTAGAGTCCCAAATGACCCCGAGAAAGTCCGTTAAACAGACATCCATTTCCGTTTAATAGACATGGGCAATGCAAAGGGTTCTTTTTGACCCGTAAAGGTCCGTTAAATGGACCTAATGTCTGTCAAACGGACATGGGGGTTCCCAAATCCCCCTCCAAACCCTCTCCAATACTTCCAACATCCAATCTAACACCATATGCACTTGTAATCTTCACATATTCACTTCTTCTAATGCAATCACACCCCTAAAACATTCATTTACCACTTTGGGTGCTTCAAACCCCCAAAATTTAACTCAAATAAATCATCACAAACTCAAACTCTCATCATTCACTATGATTGTCATGTTTAAACTTCTTATGCAGCATCTTCACTTATAATACTCATATCTTTTCACTCCGATATCCTAAATTTGCATACTATATAGCGTCGGAAAGCTAAGAGGATCATCTATAACTTT
>JANIHY010000009.1:6798549-6812275 GCA_027479065.1 Erythroxylum brevipes
TCCCAATAAATATAATAGTTACATTTGCTCTTCTAACGATTACAATGTCTCCATTTTTTTTGTACTTAAATCCGACAACCAAGCTATGAAATCGTATGGAACCTACAAAATAAAAATATAAACACATATATTAGGACTTATGACAAATTTGCATTATGCACATATATTTTTACATATACTTACTTCTTGCAAACAACAATACATCTTCCGAACAAGACTCTTACCTAACATACAGAATTTGTTTGACATATTTTCAGAAAAAAACAAATTTCATGTCTTTCACAAATACTAAGTACCTATAAGAGACCTTCAATTTGAATATTAAATAATATTAATTTAATAGATTGGCATTACTACAAACAATAATTGAAATACTTACTTTTGTATTAACATATTCATAAAAATATTTACCAATGTTAGGCTTAGAATTTGAAATTCATATTTTAAGGTTTTAATGAACTTTTCAGAAAGTGTTTAGGATTAGTAATTTCAATGCCAAAAATTAAATAGCAATAACAATCAAATCGTGGCAGCATTTGATCCCACGTGCAACAAAATAATTATGAAACTTTTATCATATTTGATTTTTCGAAAGCCAAGTTCATTTAAAATTTTATAAATTATTAACTAATAAATCATAATAAAGTATGAATCATAATTTCTACCTTATTCTGAAGCCTAATCATTTTCTTATTATATTCCTCGAACCATTTTTGCAATCAACTCATTTTCAACACTTTAGTAGCATAAGTATCTGGCTTCTAATGATATCAACAAAACATATTAAGAGAACTCTATAATTGTTATAGAGAGAGTTAGGCAACGAATGCTGGCTCTCTTAGGGCTTAAGTCTGTTTCTAATAAATTTTGGGCATTTTAGTAGTTTAATTGAAATTAAATTCTAATTTCAATAAAACTTTAACTAGAATTACAATAATTCTAATTAAATACTAATTATGCTCAAATAAAATTCAATTTCTCATATTAATCCTTATTTATTAAATATCTCATATTTAACTATAATTTTTTCAAATTTTATAATCAAGTTCAACTTGATTAAAACACTTTTCTCTCTTCAATTCGTTCTTTATGCATGACTCATTAGGTTTTCAAATATGTTGGCAATGGATATAAATTATAACCCTAAATCACATTGAGGATTAAATAAATTAATCTCCTTTAATTTATTTTTAATTATCTAATTGAACAACATATATTTATGTATCAAGATTGACGTCTAGTAACACATCATAACTACACAAATTTTTAAAAATGTCAAAAATAATTTTGATTAACCTTTCCACGCATAATTTTTTTATAAAATTAAGTCCTTTCATCATATATTTCAATTAGATATAGAGTATGAAATTAACATCTACTCTATTTGAGTCCAATCATGTTAGCTCTCCACTATTAGTAATTCATTTAATTAATAACATTTGTAAACTATTTTACAAAGTGTTATTTCACCGTGGCTAAGGATTTCCTAAATCAATACTAATCAAGAACAATGACAACATTCTCGTTAATTACTTTAGAGTAATAAATCCTATACTAATCACTCAACTATCTCTATATAGTTCAAGTTATATTTAATAACTACCAACTAAGTTATCCTTAATTATAATAAGTCATAAGTAGTATCACAACATATCAATCCCTATATGAGATAATTTTAGATATCTCAAGTCAAAGGATCACTTATGCAATCATCACAATGAGAATTTTTATAGACATACAAGCAATGTTCCAAATGGAATTTTTATATAGAGTCAATTTAGAAAATTTGTATAACAACTTATACACATTTGTTTAAGTATATCTATACTTTAGCCTATATGATCAACCATCCTTCATAAGGAAAAACATAATACGTGATAGTTTTTTTTACATTTTATTAATGTCCAATATGAATACAATAATGACTACGAACTATTTAAGAACACTACATAAATATAATTTGAATCTCATAATTATAATCTCATCATAATTTAATTTATAATATATAATTATCACATAGACTTTGTCATGTACATCTAAATAAGTACAAGATCAAGAAAGTATTTAAATTATTTTGTCACTAAATTACAACTAAAGGATTAGCTGTAGGGTATAAACTAACATGAACCATTTTTTATACTCTAGCCTTCGACATTATTTACAAGTTTGAGAGTGTTAAAATTTAAAGCTATGTTTGATTGGATGCAAGGTTTTTAATGAAAAGAAATGTAATAGAATGAAATGAAATGGTTTATAATTGAATAGAATGTAAATAGATGTAATATTAGGACATTATTATTTGGGGGGGATGAAAGCATTCGTAATGTAACATAGTGAAATGTTGTTTGGATGAAGGGTTTATAATTTAATATAGTGTAATGTTGTTTATCATTTTACATTCCATCTTAAACCCTCAAAATTGAAATTTTTTATTTTTATTTTTTAGAATAAAATGAGATGTAACATAAAATTCTCCTCGTTCATTCCATTCCATTCCATTCTATTATAAATCCTTCTCTCAAACAATAGAATAATATTACATTTCTTTCTATTCTATTAATAAACCCCCAAATATAGCCTAAAAGTTCATGAAGGCCCACGAATGTTCCACCCAACCCGAAAAGCAATGTCCTCCTAAACCTAGTGAACCAAACTTGAAGCAGCATTAAGTTCGAAAGAGAAAAGATAACTGATAGCTACAAATTGTACAATATTGAGGATAAAGAGAAAGGGCCTTTCCAGAACTTAAGGTGACTTGAGGGGAGACAGACAGATCTTTTGTACTCCTTATTTTGTACCTTCTGTCCTTTTTTTATCTCAACCATCCAATTTATTGCATTGGATGGTTGAGATCAAAAAGGGACAGAGGGTACAGAATAAGGGGTATAGAAGATCTGTACCCGACTTGAGGACAAATGCAACTTAGCAATTTAAGGAGACATGAAATATATTAAGATGTCATAAAAGTTTATTTTCATTGAGCATATACGTAAATAAGTTTATCCCAAATTAGATTTACATGTAATGACATGTCAATTTTTCTTTCTTTTATTTTATTTTATTGAAATTTCACGTCGCCAAATTTAAAAAAAATATATACAAAGCACGACTTGCTATAAAGGCTATTTATGATTACGTCTGCTTAACGTTCAATGATTACAGTAGTGAGATGAAGCTACTGCAGAATGAACGCAATTATGCAATGATTACAGTAGTGAGATGAAGCCACTGAGGACCTAAGAGAACAGGGCAAAATGAACGCATTTATGATAAAATCTAAAAGGCACTAGTCTTTTGATTCGAAATTCGCCAAGATTATTATTTGGCACTCTCTTAATTCACTCCTTTCTTTGAGTTCTGTATAATCCTAAAACAAGTATACCTTCAGTAGGAACAGTATAAACAATACAATTTTTGACACTTATGTTGGGAGTAAATCAAGAAACACTCTACTCCATTAGATTAAACACTCAGTGTATACAGTTAAGCAATCATAACATAAGGCAGATTGAAGTTCCAAAACTCCCCAGAAGCAGTAATTTCCACTTTGAAGCTTTCAACAACTTGCATGCTCGTTTCAACTCTTGGTGTTGAAAGCATAGAAGAGATCTCCAGAAACTTATGAATCCATTTGAATGTCTCCCCCATTACCATTTGGTGGATTTGTTGCTAAGGTAGTTTCAGGTATACTGCTTGGAGGATTCACTGCTCCAAACTGGAATTCAGTTGCAGTTACCTCTGGCAAAGGGCGGGCAAAGATAGAGGCTGCTCCTATATTAGTGAAAGCAGGAGTTGCAACTGGATCATTAACCTTCGGGAAACCAAAGCTAAAGGATGGCATATTAGAAGGTGGAAAGCCACTGTCACAAGACCCAAAAATCTTCTGCTCATACTCCTGCAATAGCTGGTAGACAGCTAGAAGTACAAAAAGCGAAAATTCAGGCGTGGTAAAGCACTGAGCTGGGAGAAAATAACTATCCAAAAATGAAGAGCTAATCTTTTGAAGAAAGACGTGGTATATGTATCATTTACATGGCGATCTCCACCCTAGAAGACAAACAAATACAATACAGCCAGTAAATGTTGAACCCCATATCCCTTCATGATCCTTTCCAGGGAAGAGGAGTAACCCAATTGACAATTGAATTCTAGAAAACTGCAGTTTAGTAACTCTCATGTGGAACTACGATATTCTAGGTTGAATCCTAGAACTTTAGACTTGAGTAACATGTCAGCACCTCAATCTGGGATTTAAATTACCAAGGAACCTAACTGGTTTCTTTCTGCAGATGTGCAACATTTGCATCTTGGGCACATACCTTGAGTTAAGTCAACAGATGGTCTTCGCTCTTTCACCCACTGGTAACTCTGTGAAAGCCTCCATCCCTTGGACTTCATCAAGTAAGCCATTACAATAGCTGGAGACCTGCTAACAATTACATGGTTATAATCCCCAGAAACCTTGAATATCCTGGAATAACACAAGCAAAACTTCAAAAGGTCTTCAGTATCAATATCCACTTCTGAGAACCACAATTAAAGGGGAAAATGCTACCAAGGAAGGAAAAAGGGAAAGGCAAAAGGACAGTAATGCTACCTATTTCTCCCTGACATGCAATGTACAAGAACACGGCACTTGTCCTTCTCACATTGCTCTGTTAAAAAAGCAAATAAATGTATTATATTAACACTAATAAAAGGGTCAGCTTATCTTAAAATTAAAAAGTCAATACATCTACATTTTCAAGAATAGAACTGACAGAATGTCATAGAATAGAAGATTTAGGAGGGCTATTTTAAGTGTAAAATCCAGTGGTTTCCTCTATTTACAAATGTTTTAGCATTTGTTTCTTCATAGTGCAGTTTAATGCTTAAATAAAAGCACTGATATTAATTGTTGAGACACTTTGACCTTGCTAATTTGGTGCAAACAGGCTCATCTTATTGTGAGCAATGTATTGGAAATTTATAAACATACAGCTTTTACACCTAAAAAGGAAAAAACAACCTTCTAAATTTACCACCTAAAATTACAGAATCCCACTAATTGGGGAATATATAATCTTCACACAAATTAAGCACACGTAAGCAGCTGACCAACAAAATCCATTTTCGCACTCCCCTTAAGCTGGGGAATACGGATTTGTCATTCCTAGCTTACCAAGAATGCTCTGAAATACATGGGTACTTAGCCCTTTTGTAAGTACATCTGCATGTTGTCCTCCAATTGGAATATAAGTCATACAAATTAATCCAGTGCATATCAATTTCAATATATTTTATCTGGTTGTGTTGTATTCGATTAAATGCTATATTTATCGCTGAATTAGTATCACAGTTAAATCTCATTGGACCACTCCACCTTATCTTCAGGTCATCAAGCATAGTCTTTAACCATAACAGTTCACAAATCCCTAGCGCCACAGATCCAAATTCTGTCTCTGCACTTGATCTTGCCACAACATTCTGCTTCTTGCTCCTCCATGTTATAAGATTGCCACAAAAAATGTACAATATCTGGAAGTAGATCTTCTATCAACTGGGAATTGATGTCAGGATAGGACTAACTCGTTTATCTCTTTTGAAAATCTATTCAGAGTAGTCTAGAATTCTATAAGCAGCCTATAGATGAACTCCTTGGGGATCATGCATAAATTGGCTTATTACATTGATCAAATATTCTACATCTAGCCTTGTATATGGTAGATAAATGAGTTTCCAGTGAGTTAGCTTCACCAAGTTTATAGCTGGGATCTATAGGAGTTGGTGTCAATTTACAAGCTAATGTTCCCATTTCTTTTAAGAGATCAATTACGTATTTCTATTGGGAATGAGCTGCTTCAATTCCCAGAGATACTTCAAACTGCTTAATTCATTATTTCAAACTGTTGAATTAAACATTCCTTCAAGGCCCCTCTCTCGTTTTTATCATTGTCTGTCACAACTATATCATCAACATAATTTAACAATTTTGTAACTTCCCCTGAATTTGAATGTCTAATAAATATTATGATCACTTTGACTTTGTATCCTAATAGATATCATTAACAATAGCAAATTTCTCAAACCATGCCCTCGGTGATTGTTTAAACTATAAAGAGCCTTTCCAACTTGCAAACTTTATTACCTACCATATTGTTACTGAATCCAGGAAGAATATTCATGTATGTTCCTTTTTCCAAGTTATCACAGAGGAATGTAGTTTCTACATCAAACTATTGTAATTCCAAATCAAAGTTAGCTATCAACGATAAAATGACCTTTGTGATGTTCATTTTTGCAATTGAGGCAATGATCTCAAGGTAATCCACTCGATATGTATAAGAGTACCACTTAGTCACTTGTCCCACTTTATACCTCTCCAACGATCCATCAGCTTTATACTTCAAGGTGAATACTCATTATATCCCCCTGGTTTTTTCCCCTTCATCAATTCTACTATCTCCTAGGTTTTATTTTTCTCCAATGCATTCATCTCAAAGTTTCATGGCTTTCCTCAATTCTCTTTTGGATAATGCCTCAATAAAATCTTAGGCATACGATAGTATTTAGATTAGTAAAGAAGGTTTTGTAAGAAGGTGAAAATCTACAGAAGGGCACAGTGTAGGATAAAAGATACAAAAGCCACCTGGTAAACTCTTGGGTTCCTTTCCTCAAAGCAATAGGTAACTCACTATCATCATCCTGGGTTTTTGTTTCACTAGACATTTCAGATTGAATGGGTTCATATATATCACTTATCTCATTTACTGGTGGATGATTCGGAGCAGACTGTCTTTGAGTTAGGATTGTTAGCTGACCTTCTTGGATAAACCATCCCAAATTGACTTTTATCAATAGTAATTTTTCTATCAAATTGATCACTCATCATAGACTCAACACAAATAGGTTCCCTATTTCACTAAGATGATTCTACCCTAGAGTGGACGATGGTAGGGACGATGGTGGTGAGAGAGAGATGTCAAACAATTTTTCTAAGCTATTCTCTTCAATCTTATCTTCCCTAGATATAGACTTCAAAAGGCTAGAAATATGTTAGGCCTCAAGTTAGCTTTTGCTTGCAATACTCCATCGAGAAGAATCTTTAGAGAAGCCCATCTACTAATATAGCTACAGAGAATTAAAAGGAAAGACCAATCCAGATTTTGAGTTTATTTCCATTATGTTCTATTTTATTTGTTGTTACTATTTTTGCTGTTTTGTCTACTAGTATGTTTTTAAAATAATGAGATGTCAATGTTGTTTGGACTTTTTCCAGAAGTGTTTATAATATTAGATGCATGGAGAAAGGGTGCAACTATGAAATGAGTCTTATTTTGGTATTGGGATAGAGGCATGTCACAAAAGCTGTTATTGTCTTTTTTTTATAAAAAAAAATTCCATCATCATCAACAAAGAGTCAGCCTTAGAGCAATTGGTAAGGTTACTCTTTTGTGTCCGGAAGGTCATAGGTTTAAGTCACAGAAATAACCTCTTTGTAAAATACAAAAGGAAAGCTACATACAATTGATGACCCTCACCCGACCCTTGCAAAGCTGGGAGGCTTGTGCACTGAGTTTGTCCTTTTTGCCCTTAATTTCTTCATCATCAATAACAACATCACCTTTCATCACCAGATCTTTCCATTTTCTCTTCTCTTGTGAGGATGGAATATCAAATGGAAAGTACAGGAGAAATTACCAGGCATTGAAACCCACCTCACCCATTTAGATTCAACAATGTCTTGTCTAAATCAAAAACTTGATGAACTTACTCAGAAACTTGAGGAAGTGAACTTGAGGCCTAACAGAATAATAGGGTACATTAGATATGTAAATTTTCTTTGGAAAGTTGATGATAACATTTATAGCCCTTTTGACTAGTGAGTATCTTAAGAAGACATGTGACTGCTCTGGACTCCAATTTTCCCTGTTAAGGACCGCGAACATGAACAAATGTAGTACAACCCAAAAGCTTAGCCATAAGATTATCAGAATTTCTGGCATCTAGATAAAAGTGAGGAAGACATGCTAGAGGAGTTTTGGATCTAAGACATGTGATGGCATCTTATGCATGCAGATGTCAGAATAGTTTCTGATGAAATATGCATGCTCTAATGGTGTTTACAAGATGATCATTTGTCCCTTTAGAGACTCCATTTTGCTGGGGTGTGGAGATACAAAATAATTCATGGATAATGCCTTCTTTCTGAAAATATGACAAATTTTTGTCAAAATATTCTTTTGCATTGTTAGAATGAAATTCCTTAATTTTAGTACCAAATTGATTTTGTCATACATTGAAAACGAAGGACAACATCACTAACATCTAAGTTATTTTTCAACAAGAAAATCCACGTGATACAAGTGCAAATCAACGAATGGTACAAATCATCTAGCACCAATGATATTAGGGATAGAAGGACCCTAGATGTCACTATGAATTAAATAAAAGTAGTATAAGTTCTTTTATTGATAATTGAAAAAGACACATAGGTGTGTTTGGCATAGTCACACATCACAATGAAAACTCGCTAAAACTATCCCTTTAAAAGGAAACATCTTTAAAGGTGTAAATGATGGATGACCCTAATGAAAATGATGAAACAAAATAACATCCTTTTTTGACGATGATAGAAGTGACAAAGAAAGATTATTATCGCTAATAGATGATTGGTTTGAAGTTTCCATGTAATAGCACCCATCCTTCTCCTTACCAAGTCCAATCCTCTTCCCCAAACCTTGTCCTAAAATTCACTAAGGGCTAAAAATTGGCTATATAGTTCATGTCTACAATCATTTTGTGTATAGAAACAAGATTACTGAATAACTTAAAAACATGAACTCTTTTTAATAAGATTGACAAGTTAAGTTATATGCCTTCTATGCTAGCAACAGTGGTAAGGGACCCATCAGCAACAATAGCCTCTCTATTACTTGGACAAGGAGCATAATTTCTAAATTAATTGGACCAGTGGGTCATGTGGTATGTGGTGCCTAAATATATTACCTATAAATGATAAGGATTTTTGCAAGGCATTAAATCCAATTGAATAAGAAGGATTATCTGGAAGCAAAAATGAACAAAACACATATTTCTCCATTTGATACTTTATGAAGCTTACGAAACTTAGAAATAGGTTACGAGAGAGAGCTTATGAACTTGCATATGATGTTTTACTTAGTTAAAACAGTAACTTTTTTTAGGTTTAATATCTTTGCTACTGAATTCGCTAGTTGCTACAACTTTTCTTGATTATGTTGAGTGATGTGGGCTAGAAGCCTTCTGTTGGTTTCCCTTATTGCTCCACTCGCTTGGGGGTTTACCATGCCATTTCCAACAACATTCTTTGGTTTGTTTTAATTTCTTATAGTATATAGCTATCTTTGAGGTCTCTATTACCATATCTATTCTACACTCCTTTTGGTCAAATTAGCTCTTCATGTTTCGTACTTTTATTTGGCACTTTTGTTGACACTTTTCTAGTAATTTCTGCAGTAACATTCATTGTTGAATTCTCTGTACCTTGTGGTTCAAGCATCACAGTTCATCTACTTTCTTTAGCTCTTACAAGTGAGATTGTAATCACTTAGTGATGAGATTTCTTTTCCTAAAATTTGCGATCATATTTGATCAAACTTAGGATTCAGGCCTGTAAGAAAATCATACACCCTAGTCCTTCCAGTAAAAGATTTTACTTTAACAAAACAATTACTACACTCTAGGCCAACAGTTCTATAGATATCCAATTCCTACCACTAACTTTGTAATAGATAGGCATATTTGTGACTAATTTCCCTCTTTGCCTTGTTGTTCTAGTTTTTACCTTCATTTCATACACTTGAGCAACATCCTTAGCCTTGGAGTAAGTTTATCGAATAACCTCCCAAATCTCTTTTGTTGTTGGCAGAAACATACAAGTCACTAATTTCAGGTGTCATAGAACACCAAAGCAATGACATAATAAGAGAGTCCTCTGCATCCCAAGCTTCGAAACTTGATTCTCGTTGCTTGAGACTAGTTCCCAACAGGTGACTCAGTTTTCCTTTACCTCCGAGGATGGTTTGTACTATTTAAGGTCACTTTAGACAGTTCTTACCATTCAATCGGTATGTCGTTATAATATTCGGAAGCTAATCTTTTGATTGAACTTCTTTAGAATTTTAGGTGGGTTAGTGATAGAATTAATTTCTGCAATTTCAGACATGGCTTTTGTTAATAGAGTTTAAATTAGCTGAGGCTATGATTAGGGTTTAAAGCAAAAAAGAAATCACAGTGATGAAAAGGAATAGGGTTTGGTTGGAAAAGTGCAACAATGAAAGTTGCACGATGACTAGAGATCGCAGCAATAGAGGCTGCTCGAAGTTGCAATGAAAGCAGCTATAAAATTTTCCCCAAAAACCCAAAAGCTCTTATACCATGAGAAAAACATAGGAGAAAAGGCTCATCTTATTGTGAACAATGTACAGGGTATTTATATTTTCCAAAAATAGTGTTTATACACATAGAGCTTGCACACCTAGAAAAGAAAATAAAAACCTTCCTAAATTTACCACCTAAAACATATGAATCCCACTAATTATGGAATCTCACTAACTGGGGAATATATAATCTTCACACTGAATAGGCACACCTAAATGGGCTGACCAAAAAAAACCTTTTACATATCTAAAGAAAATAGTTAGTACTCATCAAACTAATAAATTACCTACAAATTTTTTGTTTTATCACATATGTTCAATCACTAACACAATATTCAACGTCTTCAAAGTGTTTTTGTTTTTCCTTTTTAGAACATAGTTCTCTTTCAAAGTATTCCTTCCAAGCCTCTAGTACCAATCTTGAGTAGGGAGTCTAACAACCGTACAAGAATCTTTAATTCCCTCCAAAAAAATAACTTAAAACCTTGTTGATAAGTCTGTAGACCTTAATCAATATCCTAATAAAGATTTAGAATGCCCATAGATTGAGCAATTAGTACTATAATTACCACAAAACTGTCAAGACATAATCCAAGCGAAGAAAGTAAAATGAGATAGTTGATCATTGAAATGAAGAGAACCCAAAAGAAGCATTTGTTTAGAGGTCAGAATATGCACAATCCAAAGCAAGATAATAGACATTATAATGAAGTTAAGCAAATTTTACCACCTTTCTGGACAATGCTATAAGCATAAGCAAAAAACAATAAAGAAAAGACAGATAAATTAATCTAAATCAAATTATGTGAATGTATATTTAGTCAATGATTCATATGAAGAAACGGGCATGTTAATGACTAATGAGTTTCATGTTTGGGTCATAAAACTGACCTAAAAATTGGTTTGCATCGTCAAATTGTAGAGTCCTATCATCTTGGAGGCAATGATAGGTGAATGAGTTCTTGTATAGATTTTGGCAAGCCGGTACTGTCTGCATAAAGAAAATATAAGCTATGTGTGAGTATATGGCAAATGCTAATCAATAAGCAAATGTTTCATTGCATAAAACTTAATAGGCATGGAAATGAATTACAATGGATGAATATCATAAAAAGCAAAACAATGAGGAAATATTTCACATTGAAGGCACTAGAACGAGTAGCAATATGATGTAATTTGTTCCTTCCTTTCCAAACTTGTTCCTTTAACCAATATGTCACTAATATCAATTCTAGTGAATCCGAGAGTGTTACCATTGAAACCAAATGAAAGCAATAGTTGCTTCACCTGACAAGTAAACTGCACATTAGAACTAATTCACAACCTAAGATGGCTTACACTACGTTCTACATATGAATGTTTATCACAACAAAGAAAATTTAGCAGTGCAATAAATCAAGTGGAACTTGATGCGACATTTTTTATCTCATATAAACGTAGCCATTTCCTTTTCTCACGAAATACAGTGCAAGTTTTGACTAAAACCAACAACCTCACCTAAGCGTAAAAACATTCAAACATAATTTCGAAATATAAATGGAATTGCACACATTTAAATATCCATATTGCGCCAAAGTTTTCATCCTAACGAATTTCGAAAAACAAAAAATTCAATAATGTGATTAGACCAATAGTCAAACAAGTTCACAGGTAACTAGATAGCATCTATTCAACAAATTATCCCACGGTGACATTGAGGTTAAAGATGACAATTACATAGCTTCCCGAATATTAGTGCCTGCAAAGGTCCCTACCGCCCAACAAATATAGAAAGTCTTCTAAAAAATTAACAATTCAGAATTCATCAGCCAATCCAATCTTGGTGCATAAAGCATCAACTGATTGTTTATGGGTGTTATCCAATACAATGATCTTCGGTGCCCATCACCAGTTGCCTAAATGACATTCTCATCCATCATTGGCAAGCAATGCAATCGTTGACTCTTCTTCAATCTATTAATCTCATTCAGAGTTAGTTTATCCAAACATTGAAAGGCTCAAGATACCAACTACTCATCCTCAATCACAATTTCTACAGCAGCAGGCCACTTGATCGATCTACCCTCTAAATCGTTGTTTCCACAGTAAAATGGTTCCCCTGAAATAAAAAAACACTGACCCTATCTTCTCCCGACACAAGAACTAAGTTTAAATCACTTAACCATCAGCAGATAAACAAACACAGAAATATTCCTGTAACCAAAAAAACTTCCAACCACCTAAATATGCACTAAATGAATCCCATCACCGGACCACAAATTCAACGTACATAACGACCAACTCATACAACGATGACACCAGAATAAGCAAAAGTATAGAAAACGATAAAGCAAAGAGCTTTTACATTGAGAACGCGAGAAATCCCCTGCGCCTTGAGTAACTCAGAACGGGAAGCGTTGTCGTAGCTACCCAAGTAAAGGAAATCTGGCAAGATCTCGGTAGGGAAAGCGCTGATATGGAGGGGAGATTTCTCGGCGGCGTCCGGCATACGGTGGCCGCAAATCCCACA
This sequence comes from Erythroxylum brevipes, assembly GCA_027479065.1. Taxonomy (NCBI): domain Eukaryota; kingdom Viridiplantae; phylum Streptophyta; class Magnoliopsida; order Malpighiales; family Erythroxylaceae; genus Erythroxylum; species Erythroxylum brevipes. Next base: position 6,811,459 of record JANIHY010000009.1, read on the forward strand.
AACCTCGCCTTCCTCGTACTTGTGGTAGTGCCCACATACTGCACATGGATTCTCTCTTTCTCTCTTCCTCATAATCCAAATATCAACGTTCGCTAATCAATCAGCCACCAAACCAACCAAATCAGAGATGCCAAAAACTTCGGTCTAAGCAAGGCCTCCAAAATATATATTACAAAGAGGATGTTATTTGACAGTGAGAACAACGGAAAAAGTAGTTATCTTTATCCTTCAATTTGTATGTGACAAAGAACACAGGAGCAGAGCAGATACGAAAGCCTGAGGTTTGGGTGTACAGAGAAGAAAGAAGAAGACAACATTTTCACAAAACTAAAGTAATTAATTTAACATGCGAGAGCATCTGAAAGAGTGGCGAAGGTGTTTTGTTTCGGATTAACGTAATAATGAAATCTTGGGATTGACACGTGAGATGTACTGCTTCTTGTCCGCTTTCGTATGGTTCATCTCCGGATGATGCGAAAATTACAAGCCAATCCAATAATCATTGAAAAGATGGATGTATTAGAGCAATCATGGCGTTACAAAGAAAATCAATAATGAAACAGATATTGGATGTTGATAGTGCTAAATTTAGTCGACATCTCTCAACATTCTTCACAAATTACCTAATATTTATAAGGATCCCTAGATAGAGAAATGTCACACATATGACCTTTGAAGTAGGATATGATCAGCGACGAATCTAGGATTTTAGTCTTAGGGAGGGGGCTAGGGGAATTGGCGGGGGAAATATGTAAACATTCATACATAATTAACATAGTATTCCTAACAAAAAGAAGTCACTAAAATGTTTTATACA
>JANIHY010000009.1:6868797-6878901 GCA_027479065.1 Erythroxylum brevipes
AACTAGGAACACAATGCTTTGGTCCATCTTGTATTAAATGAATTATGTTTTAGTACTAATTTACTACTTTAATCATGGGTATTTATGGACGAGAAAAAAATGCTAAGTGGCAAGATAATTGATAAATAGTAGTAAAAATTTACTGTCAATTAGCAATGAAAATTTTGATAAATGACGTTGGGATTTATTTATAAGTTTCATTGAAAATTTAGAGACAATTGGATTAAAAATTGGAGACAAATGGGTTAGTTTTTAATAAAGGTCCAAATGGGACCATAGGGAGGTGACAAGTGTCACTACCACTCCCACTCCTCTCTCTCACATTGTTCCTCTTTGCCAGACACTCTAATGTCTTTTATTTTTCTCTTTTCTTCTCTTCTACATGACTTTCTCCATTGTCTTCAAGCTTCTTCATCTTCTTCATTTCATTTTGTTGACAACCTCCACCAAAATTGAACCTAGCTCCCTCATCTTTCACTTGCTACTCCACCATGCCACCTTCTTCCTTTCTATAAGAAAACCCAAACCTTCCAACCTTCAAGATGATGATTGTGGATTGTGTGTGAAGATAGGGTTGAGTGAGATTTTGAAGATTTTGGAGATAAATCAAGTAAGTAGCTTGTTAATCTTTATGGGTATTATTAAATGAAGCGAGAATGATGAGAAATGTAAGATTGATGACTTGATTATGTGAGTTTTGATGTGTGCGTTGTGGATGATGAAAAGCCTATGTAAACGTCTTGCTCTTGTATATGTATGATGGATAATAATTCATATATTGTTATAGATATGTTTTGAGGTAGAATGATCTTCATAAAGCGGTTAGAATGAGTGCAGAAGAATCAATGATGAATGGGTAAATGTATATGCTCTTTTTTGGGTTAATGATCAAATATATATCGTGAATTGTTTATGAATGATATTGAGTTAAAAGGGAGTTGAGAATGAAGAGTAAATGAAGTAGAAAGGGTGATCTTTGTACACGATGTGTAAGGTGTAAGATGTTGGATGTTGTAAATTTTGAAAAATGTAGTAGTAACTTGTTCACTGATTGTGCTTCTGTGAAAGTTTGTCGCAGCCAACTCTTTAGTTTGCCACGACCAACTTGTAGGATTTCACAAGGAATTTTCTTCTCGGGAAAAGTTTGTCACGGCCAACTCCTGACTTCACCGCAACCAACTTTCCTACACAGCTTAAATATGCTCCAGTATTTTGACAATATCTTGTTTCGTAGTATTCCAAATTGAATGATTTTTAATTTGGAGTCAACTAGAGACATAGGGCTACAAACTGTCTAGAGAAATCAATTTTTAATTCAGTCTCTAAGAATTTTAATTTTTGGATGGAAGTTGAGTATATGGCACTGGTCCAGTATAAGAACAATCCGAAAATGTTTGCAGTATAACTTTCAGATTACTGAACCTAATTGAATAATCTTGGTGTCATTAGAAACTTAAGAGATAGGAGAACATTTTTTTGGAAGAAAGTATTGCCAAATTACTTCATTTGCATTATCTAAATGATCAAGATCAGTAGACTCGAAAGTCAGTTTTTAGAAAAATTTGAACTGATTCATTGGGTTATGAAATTAGATTCAAAGTGTTTATTTGAGGTATAAACCCTACATACAAATGATAATTAAGTGAGTTTTGATATTGGATTGATTTTATGACAAGAATAATGGAAAAATACCCAGGATTATCATGAATATGCATTGTGCATATTTCATATACATAATGTGCATCAAGGAATATTTATGAAATTGTGCAAAATTGTGATATGTGTATATATTTTATATTATAGAGGAGCATTTGGAATGACAACATCTAGATGTTATCGGAACTTCAAGGCAATAGCTTTAGGAGCAATTTGTGAGTAACCTAGACGGTTTTACGTAACTAATTGTTTACTTTAAAATATGATATGAATGTGATTTGATTATGTTGATGTCGGACAATGAAGGTCCAAGACTTGGCGCATGAATGTGATATTGAAGTGCTACTTGTATATGAATGTGATGAACTAAATGCTTCTTGACATGATTGATTGATCATGAGAGATGCATTCCATACATGAATGCATGAGTAGATAATTAGAGTTGTGACCTGAGTAGCTAGAGAAAACGAACTTAAAGCTCCATGTGATTAAGATTCAAAGGCTCACTATGTAAAATGAGCCTTGTATCCCCAACGGATAAAGGACAGTATGAGCTCGGTATCCACAATAGATACAGGACAATTTAGGCAGTCAATCATAACAACGTAATAATTGGAAAAGAGTCACATGAGCATTTCATATACATTTTAATAAGTATGTTTGATTGTTTGAAATGCAAAATTGTCTTACCCTTAAGTGAGAATGAGCTATGTGATAATTTATACAAAATACAAAGACGTGAATTATATGTTATATGTGTAATGTGTTGCATGAATTGAGTGAATCATCATTGGTAGTTACCTCATTGAGTTCGTAAAACTCACCAAAATTGTAATGTTGATTTTTCAAAACCGAGAAACGACTTTAGCTACTAAGAGACGCTACAAGAAGTATAGTCTTGTACTTTTGGGGAAAAGAAGAAATGGCTCAAAAGTTGGTCAGCTAAGATTGGAAGATTAGATAAATTTTTGTGTAATTTCCTCTTTTATATAGCATATTTTATATTAGGATATGATGATGCACATATTTGGATGATATTGAAAATTGTTAATGTAAATATTTGGTTTTTATGAAATGAAAGGAGGAATTTGTTTTTAAAATATGGTGTTTTTCCTTATGATGTCTTATAAGAGAAAAGAATGTTGATGCCACGCTAAGTGATTGTAGTGACTACTCTAGCACACCATTATCATAGGTTATATATTGGAATGGCCTCGGGGTGTTTCGGTGCATATTTTATGGTAGTGGGGGTGCTACATTTTGGTATCAGAGCATGATTTAACATCTGTAGGGACATATAGGAAATTTAAGCATGAAATATCATGAGCAATACGGATGTTGATTAAAGTTATTGTTTATTATAGGTCATCTGCTATAGGTGATTAAGTGGGGCAATCAGTTGACCTAGGATTTATAGGAGCTAGTTGAGAGTCTTCGGTACCTCGACTAGAGGAGATGCCTCCTAGAGTTCCCGAGAGAAAGGAGAGAAGGTATGATAAGTTGCGGAAGTAGTGGGTTATGGACTTCTACGGAAGTACAGACCCAACAGTGGTCGAGGGATGGCTATAAAAGACGGAGAGAGTTTTTAATCAGATGGACTGCGAGTCGAACAAGAAGTTCGACTATGCAGTGTCCTTACTACAAGGCCTAGCTTACTAGTAGTGAAAGATTGTCCTAGGCAGTACCACTGAGCCTTGCAACCTGAAGTGGGAAGACTTCTTGAGGGTCTTCAAAGAGTACTACATGCCCAAGATTTACTTGGATAGGAAGATATACTAAAATAAATTGGAAATTTATGTAACTTTAAGGACTAAATTAGAAAGATATCTTAACCTAAATGCCAAAACTTCTTTTACCTACCCTAACCCACCTTGGCAATCCTTCTTCACTCACCTTTACTCCTTACTATTGTTTCACCTCTCTCCTCTCTTCTAATCTTCATTATTGTTGTCGCCCATCGTCCTTCTCTCCTCCTCCTGTTGTGAATGTTTGTTGCTTGTCACTCCTATTATGTAGTTGTGTCATCTAGCTCTTCCTCTTGGACCTCTCCTTCTTTTGCTATGTCATTATTGTCTATTATAGTTTGTTTCCATCATCTAGTGCTAATGCCAATCTTCATACACTAGTCAAGTAAATCAAAGTTGTTGATCTCTTTTAAGCAATGTTTTATATAGTGAACCAAATACCAAACCAATCAAAGAAAAGATTTAAGGTTTAAAGGCTCAAACGGTATTAAACCACTACAAAAATAGTATATAATAAATAAGAAGTAAAACTCATAAGAGTAAGTAAAATATAGTATAAAATAAAATACTTTGTTGAAATAAAAATGCATTAATAATGTCTATAAATATGTAATAAAATAATAATAAATCTAATAATTTAAATTAAGATGGAATCTAATGTAAAATTTAAAATAATAATAAAAATAAAAATCATATTTTTATATTATTATTACGAATTTGTCTTCAATATGATTTTGATTTTTCTTCTTTTGCTGAAAAGGTTGTTTGGAACAGCCTTTAATTTTTTTGGGTTAGTTTTGTCATAATTGGCCTCATCCTTCTACTGAGCTTTGCCAGATTTCTTGCTGGATGTCTATATGGGCAGTTCCTCTTGTGCATTCCTATTTTCGTAAGCCATTGGCGGAAGTTGGTCGTCTATATTGGAGTATAGATGGGCATGCCTATGGAAGGAGGTTTGTCTTATTTTTTGGTTTTGCTATCATCTTCTCTTCCCCTTTTTTCCTTGCTAGAATAGTACAAGTTGAGAATTTTTTTTGTTAGTGTTGAATTTTGCACTTTGTATCTTCTCTGGTAAAATATTATATTAAATTTTATTTCATCTGCTTGGTGCTTTGATGTTTATAAATGAGATTTTGGTTTGTAAATTTGCAATTTTTTTCTATTTCTCTATTTATGTTTTCCCATTTTTCTCCTACCTGGAGTTGTGGTTGGTTGTGTTATTTTCCCCCTGTTTCCTCCTTGCCCTTTTTTATAGTTGTTTTCCAATTTTTCCATGTGAACGGTTTCTGACTTTACCTTGGTTTATGTCTCTTTTCCAAATTGTTTTTTTAGGTGTTGTTGTCGTTTGTCTTTACCTTTGCTTTGTGCTATTGGGGTATGTTTTACTTTTCCCTGGTAAAATATTATATCAAAATTTGCTTTATTTGTTTGGTGCTTCGATGTTTTGGGATGAGGTTTTAGGTTGTAAATTTGCAATCGTTTTCTCGCTCCTGTGTTTAATTTTTCTCCATTTTTCTCCTGCCTATAGTTGTGGTTGGTCATCTTTTTTACCTTCATTTCTCTCTTTTTGAAATTGTTTTTTTGTAGGTGTTGTTGTTGTCCGTCATTGCCTTTGCTTTACGTTGCTTGCATCATTGCTATTGGGGTATGTTTTACTTTTCCCTTTAATCAATGAATGTGGAAGTTAATTTTTTATTACCACTTGGGAGTCTGAGTTTATTAAAAATGTTGTTGGCCAAAATAGTAGGGTAAATGAATGTTAACTTGATTACTAGATATAGGAAAAAAGGTATTAATTTAAAACGTATCAAGAAAGACTAACAGAAAAAAGGGAAAAGAAATTACCAGGGGAAAATTAATTCCAAGAGATAAATGCCTTTAAAGATGAAAAGATAATCATCAACTTTATGACAAGTTTGTGTCCCCATTTAAATAACAGTCCATGACAACCTGCCATTGAGGTTAAAATAAGTATCAATGCATCATAACTCTTTTCAATTAAAAGCATAACAATTACGTGGACTGAGTTTTGTTGATCACTTAAAAACTTTCTTAATATGTTTAACTACTCTTGTGTATCGAGAAGTTGCACATGCTATTCATTGATTTCCTGAGTCAAAGAACTTATTTTTTCTTTATACATCTCGGTGGTCTCTTTAAGTGTCTTCTAATATGTAGAATTTTTTGTTTGAACTTGCTAAAAAAAAGGCAAAAAAATCAAATTTGACTCTCCGTTAAAACTAATGGATCAGTAGTTCCTCAAAATCAATTTGGCCATGGAGAATGTAAATATTTAAGCTATATTAAGATGTGATTATCTTTTAGTTTTTTTCTTCAGTTCTTCCTAATGTTCTTGAGCACTTTCAACTCGTGCATATGAATTTTCTGATTGTTTCACTAGTCAACTATTTTCTTTCCATACATTTGGGTGGTATCTATAAGCATTTTTTGATTTGTAGAATTTTCTAGCTGGTGTTACTCCTAACAAAAAAATAAAAATTCATTTTGTCTATTCACACTATAAATTATGATAGAGGAAACTTATCAATGATGAACTTATTAGGCAAAAGCTAAGAGTATAAGTGAGAATCTAACTTAAATATGACTTTATAACTAGTGGATGTAAATGCATATTAGTGCTAAACTTATTAGGTAAAAACTAAGAATGCGAAAGAGAAATTAACTTATATATAACTATATAAGTGGTGGATGTAAATCCATATCCAAACAAAATCAGGTCATTTTGGAAACATGCAAGGCAATTTTCCACCTCAAATATGCATGTTAATATAGGTTGAACTAGCATTCATACTTCTCAGTTGTAAAATTAAGATGATTTTTGATAGTTATAGGTTACATTATGTTTTATTGGGTAATTTGTTATGTTTTTAATTGTTAATTAGATTATTTGTGCATGTTTAAGGTTAGAATTATGTTAGTGTGATTATGTGTTTGTGTTTTTGAATGTTATGTGGTTTAGAGCATGTTATCGGGTTTCAATTTTATGCATTTAAGGTGTTTTGATGTATTTGTTAGTGTTTTATATCAAATAAAGAGGATCGGAGAAGTTTGGAGAAAGCTTAGAGGAAGACTCAGGGCCACGATCATGACTAATGTGACTTCCTCATCGCGACTATGACAGAAGTAGCTCATGACAGACCCTATCCTAAAATGAGTAGCGGCCTGCCCAGCATCCCACGGTGGCCCCTCAGTTGATATCTGATTTAGCTAGAAAGACCCTGTGGAGCTAAACATATTGCCCTTTTTACCAAAAAACCTTAACTTAACGTTAAAAAGATATTAGCAGTGATGTTTTTTTAATCATTTTTATTAAAAAAATTTACAGCACAGCGACACTATTTTTACCTTCCCAAAATTTTCAAAAGCCCTATAAAAGTGCAAAACACTTCTATAATCATCTTAAAATTCCCACTACAAATTTTGGACTTTAATTCCATTCATAAGCAATCTCAACAATCACTTTAATAATCTTAAAAATAAAATTAGACATATTTATGCATTTAACTTTAAAACATTCATATACATGCATTCTTTACACAAAATATAGTCCAAAACATATTCATAAAAATGCAAATGTTCCCAAAACTATTTACAAGGAAAAAAATCACTACACAATAGCACGTGACAAAGTTAGCTAGCCGTAAGTTGGAGTCCTTGCTACTGAAGCCCTTGAGCGAGCACCTGAGAAGTTTCATTTAAAAATAGAAAAGAAAGTGTGAGATAAAGAAGCTTAATGAGTGCTAGAATTTTTATTCAGATCATATTTAACTATTTAAACCTACCTAAAACAAATTCATCGCAATTTTCATAATTCAATATTTAATATAAAACATTTATGCTTCCCAAAATCAAGTTTCTCAAATCGCTTTTCAAATAAATAGTGGGGGCATTAAAAATGTTATGAATTTCTTACACGACTTAGCTTATCACTAACTTCTTTGCCATATGGTACCCTCAAGTATAAAGTCATAGAGCTGGTTCTGCATCGCTTACCCATGACTAGTTGATCACTAGTGACGTAGCTAGTTCTACATCAATTACTCACACTAAGATAACCATTGTACATGAGTAGTTATGGAGCTGGTTCTACATCGCTTACCTATAACTGGTTAACCACTGGTTACGGAGCTAGTTCTACATCATTTACCACTAGGTTAATTGCTATATAAAAGTAGTTAGGGAGCTAGTTCTACATCATCTACACACAACTAGTCAACCACTAGTTACGGAGTTGGATCTACATGTAAGGCCCTAAATTATACCCTAAGTGGAATATTATATATTTATGAAGGTACATATGATATATGTTAAAATTGGGACATGATTGTAAGTTGTATATGTATTGAATTTTGGTTTGATCTTGAATTTTGGTTTAATGGATCATACTTAGTGATTTGGAATTTATTGTTACCATTAAAGAAGTGAGGTATTAAAATATAAATTTGGATTACAAAAAGTTCAAGTGGCAACATAAGTTGGTACATGGAAAATTGTATGAGTAAGCCTATGAGTTAGTGACATTTGGCATAGCTAATGCATTGACATTTGGCATAGCTAATGCATTGACATTTGGCATATTGGTTAAATGACAAGTGACCTAATTGAATTGCGGCATTGGGCAACATGATAAGAAGACAAGTGACTCACTCCTATGTTTTCCATGTAGGTCACTCTATGGAAGAACATTTGTCACTTTAAAGTTAGGACACCTTGCAAAGCAAAATCTAAATCACTCCAACTCATTTAGTGTTTCTGCTGCTTTCTCACTACTCTCACCACCGAAACCTCTTATACTCCCTCTTAACTTCTGAACTTTTTTCTTGATTTTAGGTCACCATTGTCACTTGAAGTCCTTGTATGATACTGCATCAAGAAAGCTACCTTATACTACCTTCTAAATTGTTATCATCTTGGTGTTAAGCTCATCTTATATCTACCTTGTAGAAGTATGTTGATTGCATGAAGGGCTAGTTTGGTTGGTTCTTTGAAATAGCAACTTGAAGCTAAACAAGCAAGGGAATTCTAAACTTGGTAGCATGTATTAATACAAGTTCTATAATGATTAAATTGGCATGGAATATGTGTTATGATGATGATCAATGAGTGTTGAAAAATTGATCCTTGTATGGTAAATTCTATTTGGTTTTGATGTATGAAAGATAATGATTGTTAGATGCCTAATGAATGAATTTTGAATTAGTTTTGGACATGAGTTTGATGAGGTATTGGAGCATGAATAAGGTAGACTTGAAGTGTAATTAAGTGTCTATGTTGAAGGTGTATTGAATAGAAGTGAAGGAGGCAAGTTTTGGAAACCAAATGAAGGTCATAGGCGAGTGAACCTTCAGTTCATTCATCCCACGATTGTGGGATTTATATGGCACCTTCCCCTCATGGAAAATGTTTTGGAAGGGAAAAAGGTTGGTTTTGTATATTTGTTAGACTATATAAGGTTAAGGCACTTTACAATGGTGTAATTGGACTTGATTAAGGTGTAAAAACCAAGTTTGATGTGGAATTAGTTAATTAAAGGTTGAATAAGGTTTGGATTGTCAATTGAGATAATAAATTAAGAAAAGTGTTATTTGATATCAAAGTATATAATTTTGAAACTTAAGAATTGTTAATGGAATGAAACATACCTATGAATGCAAATGTGGTTTAAAGAACATAGGTATTGTGAATTAGGTATGATTGTTTAAGAATTGGGAACTCGAGTGATTATATGTAATGTGTAGTGGCTTAATGCTTTGTCATTGTATTGATGCAAATGCTTATGTTTATAAGGCATATTGCATGTACTGAATGTGAATTAATATGTTCAAGTTGAATAAAATGGAATAAATTCATATGTTTTGAAATATATCTTTTGCATGAAAATTATGGAATGTGACATATTTTGTTTTTTAAATTGCCAAATCCTAGTCGTGAGTAAATAGACATGCCTAAAAGGATCTGCTATTGCTCTTATGACACTTCAATGTCTCATGATATTGACACTTCGATGTCTCCTGATATTGACATTTCAGTGTCTTCTATTACTAAGACATAAGTCTCTCCTTTTCTGTGATACCAATCATAGGTATCTCCTGTTTTGGTCCCGTTACCTACTTTTGTAAAAATGATTAGCAGGCTAACTTATTTTGTGTTCTGATATTTATTCAGTTCTGACACAAATTAAGTTCTGATACGATACAATCAAGGTTTGTTCTGATGCAAGTTAAAGCTCTGATTTGACATAAATTATGCACTAATATGATATACGTTATATTTTGATATGAAAGAAATATGTCCTATTTTGATATTTGTATATTATGTTATGGAATAATGATATTTTGTTTTGATGAATTATATTCTGTTATGAAGCAAGTAATGTTTAGGTTGTTGTTTAAATTGCATAATTAAAGATTGCTTATAATATAATCTAATTCAGTACATATAAATGTTAGATGACCGTTAGAAACAGTGGCCATGTTATATCTTGTTTAGTTATTCCCCATTAAGCTATGTGCTTAGCACGGTGGTTTTACCTTCGTGTGGTTCTAAAAAGAGGGTTTGAGACCGGGACAAAGACAACCTCAGTGGCCAAGAAGGATATGTTTATTTTGAGAAATGTTCAGTTTGTAGTTGTTTTTGAATTGTACTTATTATGATGAGACATTATATACTTTATGTATATGGT
>JANIHY010000009.1:6966830-6978857 GCA_027479065.1 Erythroxylum brevipes
GTTAATGGAATTAAAGTACTAAGGTAATAAGAATGTTCAAGGGCATTTTTGGAAGACCACTTAAGGGTATAAGACTATAAGCTTATAAGGAAGGGTAAAATGGACAATTTAGAATCATTAATGGAAAAATTAAAATAAGAAGTGTTGGCTTACTTTTAAGGAAGAGGCAAAAATGTGATTTGAGAATAGAAAGAAGAAGAGAACACCAAAAATGAGAAAAGAGAGTTAAGTGTTTCAGTTTTTGCAAGAAAGGAAGGAAGTAGACTTAGGGTTCTTCATTTCTTAGTGTTCAAGAGAAAATTTAAAGTCGTTCAAGAAGGAAAAAAGGGAGAGGTCGATTAGAGCTTCCATTATAGCCAACAATCTCACTATTTGGTGAAGATTTAAGATAATTTTGATTTTAATCTTTTAGATTTTTGAAAGTTTTTGGTTCATAAAGCTTAAGAAATGTATGATTTTAAGAATTCTAGGATCAATTTTAGTGAATATGTCTTGTGAGTTCTCTAATTTGAATCCCTATTGAATGTGAATTTTGTCTTTGATAAAAGGAAATCAAAGGAGGTAAGAGGAGCAAGAGTAGAGGCATTTGTTAGCAAAGTTTCAAGCAAGAAAATCAAGGTGGGTTACAGTTTTATAATTAAGTAATAAGCCATTTATGTTTTCTTTTAACTGATGGAAATAAATGATTTCAACTATTTCATAAATGTACTTTATGACTCTTTGAATGCTTTGTGAATGTGTTATGTGTTTGGTATGAGCATATTGTGCTAATGAATTATGAAAAGATTGTGCAAATGATTTTTTAAATAGATACTATGTTTGAGAAATCATGTTCTCGGAAATAATTTTTGAAATATCTCATGTTCATGAAAAATTAAGTTTCAAAAATGTGTCATTTTGGGCAACAAGTTTACAACTTATGAAATACATATTATGTGGGTTTGGTTTGGTCTCTTAAGTAAGTCGAGTGCACTTTGACTAAAGGCTTCTCCCGCCTGCCCGTTAGTAGCATGGAGCTCCTTTATAGACTCCCATAAATTCATGGCTACGCAAAACCATTTTGTGGGATTGCGATAGTATATTCTATTCACGGCTACACAGGACCCTTATGGAAAATGTATAGTACATTCTGTTTTGGACCTTCCAAATCATTTTGATGTGTTTATATGCTCATGATGCTTTGACAAGATGGATGCATACATGATTTGCATTAATGAGAATTTGGTTGAGAATTTGAGATATATGTGCTTTGTGATTCAATGTGAATTTTTGTTACAATGGAAATAAGTATTTAAATGGTTTTGTTTGTTATTGGTTATAAAATTGTCACCCACGAGTTTTTAAGCTCACCCCCTTTTCGTCCCATCTTCAGGTGAAGAGAATGAGGTCGAGTAACCAAGATTTGAGGCATCATTACTTTTGCAATGTTTTTGCATATTAAGTTAGATTTTGTAAAAGCAAGACTTTAGATGCATTTCGAGAATTACTAGGTTTGGTATCTTTTGTAATTTGGATTTTGATACCAATGATGTAATGTGGCTTGGAATGCCATTAAAGCTTTGTAAACTCCTATTTTTGTTGTTAATGAAATATGAATTAAGTATGGATGTTGTGAGTTGGAATTAGATATACTTGAAGAAGTTATCCACTTGAGTTGATGAACTTTGAACATAAATTGTTGTTGCTTATAAGTGAGATATTATGGAAAAAGGAAAGATAAGAATTTTATGAATGATGTGAATTAGTTGTAAGGGTTGAGTTAAATGAATAGAGATTAGGGAGTTTAATGAAGTAAAGTTAGTAGTTGAATGGTTAGGCTCATGACTTTCCAAGTTGTGCATTGCAAATATCAAGTTTTTCATAAGGGGTCAAATTGGGTTTCTGACTTAAGCGAAAAATCTGGATTGATCTAGGCTGAATTAGATAAAGTTGTCTCTTGAAAGTTGTAGTTTATCTTTCTAGCTTTCTATTGATATAAAATATGAAATTTTTGGACAATAGAGTTGAGAGATATGATCATTAGAAGTTTGTGATGCTGTTTAGGATAGACTTTCGGGACAACTATATTAATTTGAAATTTTTTCCCTTAAAGAGGCAAAAATTGTTTTCTAGGTCTTCATAGAAGTTGTAGATCTAGAATTTCTCTTCGAAATTTTTTTTGAATGACCTTAATCCGATATTTATAGTAAAAGTTATGCCCTTTTTACCAATATAGGTCGGAAGAAGAAAGCAGGAAGGGAGAAGTCGTGATCGTGCAAAGTTGCGATCGCGACTCTGTGGACATGCGCAAAAGTCACGATCGTGCGCAGGTCCTTCTCCCCCTAGCCTGAACATGTTCCACTCTTTTGACCATAACTTTGTCGTTCGACCTCTAAATGACTGATTTTTGAAGCATTAGATTTGTAACACTTTTTTCTATCTCTCCATAAAAATTTATAGCTTTTGGCATTGATTCGAGAAAGATTAATCAAATCAAAGCGAGAGTATCAATTGGAAGAGCATGAACTAGCCATTTTACTGAACATGCTTCAATATTTTGCAGATATCTTGATTTGTAAAGCTTCAAATGAAATGATTCTTATTTCTAAATCAATTAGATACATATAGCTACAAATACTATGAAGAAATTGAATCTTAATTCAGACTCTAAGACTTTCAATTTCTGGATATAAGTTGAGTATAGTGTACAGTTTCAGTTTAAAAATGTGTGGGCTATAACTTTTAAATTTTTATACCAAATTAAATGATTTTGGTGTCATTAGAAACTTAAGACAATGGGGAATAAATGCTTTGAAAAAGCCAAATTGAAATTCTGATTTGAGGTTTCCTAAAATTTGTTCGAAAATAAGAAAAATGAGTTCATTTTTGACAATTGACTGGTGTGGGCACGCCACCTATATGGCATGATGGTTAATGAGGATTCATTGAAACAACCTTACAAGGTAATACGCACGCTTAGCCCTTATGCTTTTCAGAGCAAGAGTTGAGCTCCGGAAACAAGGCCCAACAATATCTACACGAAATAATATAGGAAGGGAAGAGAGAAGAGATCCCAATCTTAATTAAAGAATTAAATAATGTCTCTTTGTAAAGCTCTCATAACCAAGTTTGGTTCTCACCTAAGGAACTAGTTGATAGGAAAAATCAAAAGCAATAGAACAATCTAGGAGCACCCCACTAAACCTCAGGCAAATCATAAGGCAAATTAGGATGATAGCAATAAGGATAAAGTAGACTTCATAACATCAAAAGAAAGACCTAGTAGAGAGGCCAGGAAAAACATATCCTATTATGTCCCTCTTCACCAACTCCTTAATGTCCTTTTCTATTTGTAATGTGTGGTAGCTAAAAACAACCTCGACAAACAACTGGTTGTTAAATATCTTTTTTTTTAGAAAAATCCTTGTTTGACAGGCTTATTGGAAACCAAAATAAAGAAGGACAATAATGGGAAAGCCTAGTGATTTGTGGTAGATTTTGGACAAAAAGAAAATTAAAAGTTTGACACTCCTATTTAACAATTAGATAATTCATCTAATTATTGTCATATCTAGTAATTCCAAGCTCATCAATCTATCAATTGTGTCTGTAACTAATTTGATATTTCAAAGTAACAATTTTGGGTATAAAAATGTAACATATTATAATAATATTATATACTACCATAAAGTTGTTAGATCAAGAGAAGCCAAGGAAATTTGAATGAGAATTTTATAACATATGTTGATAAAATTGAGGTTACTAACTTGATATTTAGAGGTCAATTCTTAACTTGGGATAAAAAGGCAAGATGGAGCTTAGAGAATAAGAAAGAAACTAGAACGAGCTCTGGTTAATGATGAATGGTTGATGTAATTTTTCTTGTTTGAACTTGTTTTGGGAACTCAATAAACTTAGATCTCTCTTAAATGGTGGTCAACAGCTTCAATAATGGCAAGCTTATCAAAACACCCTTTAGGTTTAATAATTATCTTCTGAATGTTTTAGGCTTTGAAAATGCAATTAAGAAAGGAATGCAAAAGAAATTTGAGGGACATAAGGCCTATATATGCATGTAGAGACTTAAATGAATGAAAGAACTTAAGCTTCTCAACAAGTCTCCTTGTCTAGAGATTGAAGAAGCTATCACAAGAACTAGAGAGGCCATCATTAAAGCATAATGGCATATAACTCTTTTAGATAATGGAAGGCTAGCTTGTATCTTTGGAAACAAAACTTGCCTCAATCATTATATGCACGCTCTTGAGACCCACAAAAGTCTCTTAAGATAAAATTCAAGGGATCTTTGCCTCAAATAAGGAGATAGGAAGAACAATTTTTTTTCATAATTTCATCAATGCTAGAAGAAATCAGAACAAACTCACCATACTATAGGATCAAATTGGGAATCCCATCACAAACTAAAAGGAGCTCAAAAAATATATTCTCTTACTTCAAAGACATCTTAGGAGAATCCTCTTTCATCCCTAGGTTATTTATCCATCAATGACTATATTGATCAAACACAAGTTGTATTTCTTAGGATACCTTCTTCCATGTAAGATTTCAAGGGAGATAATGCTCTTTTCTTATAAAATTCCTAGAATAAAGTTGGAGATATGGTTACAAATGTCATTTAGAAATTCTTAACTTATAGAAGAATGTTGAAGGAAATTACTAAAACTTACATTAGTCTAGTTCTAAGATTGCTAATCCAACTTCCTTCCATAATTTTTGGCTAATCTTATGTTATCTACAAAACCGTATGGAAGATGCTTGCTAAAATATTGGAAGAAACTCTTAAGGAAATTTATTAATCATAGTCAAAACGCCTTCATCAAGGGAAGAAACATTGTGGATAACCTATTAATTATACAATATTTGCTTAAGAATTAACTTCTCATGAGGATTTTGACTCTTTGGCGCGGGACTTTGTTCTAAGTAGCCTTAAAGTTTGTCTTTCCTAAGGCTTTCATAGAATAGATCCAACAATGCCTCACTACCGCCTCATTTGGCATTATTATAAATGGAGAACCTGCAAGCGCTTTCACTTATGCCAAATTATTGACACAAGGAGATCCTTTATCCCTTTACTTTTGACACGCTATGCATGGAGATTCTATCTAGGTTAATTCATCTACATTAAACAAAGTTGTAACTTCAAATATCATAATGCAAGGAAATCAAACTATTTAACCTTGCTTTTGATGATGATCCGATGCTCTTAAGCTAGATTGATAACTCTCTATGCAATCCGTGAAGAACTCTTTACATGTTTTTAAAAGAATGTATAAGTTGAGCATTAACTACTCCAAAAGCTCCATTTCTCTATGGGATTATCCAACCTAGCTAAGGAACTTTCAAGAATTTCATATTGCCAACTTTAATATGTCTCTCTCAAGTATTTGGGCATTCCAATCACCATAAGTAGACCAACTTATAGAGATTGCCTACAATTTTTATTGTGACTGATAACAGAATTGGTTATTAGCAGAATAAGCTTACACCTTAGGTAAGGAGATTGCAATTACTTAGCACAATTCTCAATAGCATGCACAACTATTAGAGCTCACATATCATGCTTCCCAAAAACTTAGTAAAATCAATTGAGAAGATCATAAAGAACTCTTTGATCTGATGATGCAAGGACGAGCAAGAACTCTAAGGTGATATGGCCTGAAATTTATGTCTAAGCAAGGAGGCCCGTGACTTACAAGGGTACAAGTAATGAACAAAAAGCTCATTATCAAGAGAATACGGAAGTTGTTCACTGATAGGGAGTCATAAGAATGAGATGGATTCACTCTCAACACTAAAAAGGTTCCAGTTTCTGGAATTTGAGAGAAGATTTCATAACTACTAAACTCTGACAAAGTCCATTACGAACAAGGTCTTAGACACGTACTAAGAACGCTAAGAAGATCGTCCAGAACAACCAATGGCATTGTAACTTGAGAGGATTCTCATTTATCAGAGACCACTTACCAAACTACATGCCAAATGCTAGGTTAACAGAACAAATCACATGGCGCATACACAAATCAGGTCTTTATTTCTTTAGTAGGTCTGCAATCGTTAATCTGGTCAAGGTACATTCCTTGTTGCTTGTATTCCCTCTTTGAGGGTCCTTTAATCAATTTACTTTCAACTACCAAAGAAAAAGGTCTACTTGCAAATCATGAAAGACTATTTCAATTAAAGGGCTGGCCTGCTCCAGTTTCCTGCCACTTCCCCTTACCTCGTTTTCTTTTTTTTGAAAAATTATATCACTTCTTGTTATCTGTTGTTACCATATGATTAAAACACATTTTCCACGGTTCTTTACTTCGTCAGGAGCGAAATCTAACTTGTCCTCAAATTCAAGAATCTTTTACAGAAATCAGAATTAAGTTGCTGTTATATCATTTGAATTCCAAATATGATGGAATTAACAATCTCTAGAACAGATATGATGAAACTAGAGTAGAGTAATTCAAATTCTACAAGAAACCAAATTAGTATTTCTGGATAACTACAGAATTAGCTATGCCCACCTCCTCTATTGTCTGATCCAGATCAGTGAGAGGTTTGGGAGGGAACCCCATTGTCTGCAATTGGTAATCTCTTGCTCCTACCGGTCTTGATGCATCAATGAAGGATCGTAGATCTCTGATGGTATGGTTCAAGTTGAATCGTGAAACCATGCGTGTGCCATCTGCTAACCTTAGCTGAATTGATGTTGTTGGTGATGAAGAATCTACAACTAATCCTGTTGCTGGCAATGGAGCAGTCATTAATGAATCTGAAGGAAGACTTGTATCCAAGGCCGCAGAGCTGCTGCTGCTGCTGTTGCCTAAAGCTCTTCCCACACCTTGGAATGGATCTCGAGGCTTCTCTGGTTCCTGTATAGCCAAGAATAGGATAAGCAGCTGATAATTAAATTATGGTTTACTGGGGAGCCAGGAGGTGTACCAAAAAAAAAAAAGAGAGAGAGAGAAAGGGAGAGAGAGGGAGAAAAGGTACACACCGAGTAGTCCTCCTCTCGCCTCATAAGATTAAGGTGGACCTCTGTCCTCCTATCAGCAGGTCGAAGCTCCTGTGGGCACTCGGACTTCAAAATGCTCTGCATTTGGAAGAATTAATGATAAGCACATATATCAAACAGAATTGGAATTAACATGAAGTATCTAAAAATTTTACCGCAGGCAAGAAGTTGATGAAAGCAGAAATCACTGACTAACCCCCTTAACGAAATAAACAAATATATCTAACCAGAAATATGGTTAATCATCCAACAACAGACTAGTCAAGTCTTTTCTTGATCATGAAAGAGATATAAGTCAGAATATTTGCAATGTTAAACCAGTCATTTGGTCGGCCAAAGATATGTAGCATGCAGTAGTATCGTGATGCTAGGCATCAAACAAAGATGAAAAAACAGCATTTCTGATACAATTTGAACTCCCGAAGATCAGGTAAATGATACAAAGAAAAACTGATCAGATCTTGCCTCCAAGAAGGTAGCATTAGCAGGTTCATCAAAGCGACGAAAGTGACCATTATCAACAGTGAAGCCGTTCCTCCAAAGCACAATGGTATGATTGACAGCTTGAGGAGCAGCCGAAACTGTCTCACCCGATAGTAATCTCCCAGTTCCAGTGAAGCTTCTTGAACTTGAAGAAGACGGTCGAATGTTACCAGGAGACCTGTCCACAGCTCCAGAAAGTCTAGCTTGATCAAAAAAGCCATCCACATCGTAACGTTTTGTAGGGTCCTGGACTAAAATTCCACTGCACTAAAGAAAGAACACATAAGAAACACCAAAAATTATTATAGACAGATAGATAGATAGATCGCTTTTGGAATCAAACAATGTATTATACATGCTTTAATGTAACTAATAGATCAACACTTAACTAGAATCAAGGATAATTCGGCTCTCATTAAATCAATTAGAAGGAAAAGGAAGACAAATTCAACCTCTTGTCTCCACCAGTATAATAACGCTGGGCCTCGTCCTCGTCACTGCTGGACCCAGTGGCCTCAGGGGCCCGATTCAGATCAGAAAGCGTACGAATCCCGCCGCGTGTCCTGCTGCTGCCAGCAGCCGTCGACTTGGATTGACGTGATCTGAGCTTGTAGGGAACGCGGGAGGGAGGAGTGGGTGACGGAGAGCGAGAGCGGGAACGGGAAGGAGAGGAAGAGTGGGAGGGGGAGAAATTGGGGGAGTGAGACCCCGATGGGGAGCGCGAGGGGGAATGAGAGAGAGGAATAGGAGGGATTTGGTGGGGGCCAGATGTGGTGGTGGCGGTGGCTGCGGCAACGTTGTTGTCAAGGAAAGTAGAGACCGCAGCGTCGACATCCCATTGGTGAGACTCTAAGAAGAAAAGGGCTTCATCACGAGTAGAAGATGTGATTTCGCAGAAGGAGTCGATTAGGGCTATGTTGTGATTGGGATTGTGCATGTTGATTAACAAATCGGAGGAGAGAGGAGATGAGAGGAGGAAGGAGGGAGGAGAGAGGAGAGAGGAGATCCAATCCGTTACGTAATTGAGAGAAACAAACCTTCGATGTACCGTCCTGATAACTCCCCACATCCCGTGTTTTATAGTGTACCTCACCACAAGAGTAGCACGTCTTCTCAGCGAATAATACAGACGCTATGTTTTTCTTTTTGGAAATTAAATAATTTAAAGATCGCAAGCTATCTATTAAATCCCTAAGTTTAGATTGCGGATCTAACGAGTATTGACAAGTTTTGGTCAATGCTTAGTACGTAAGTCGGCACACAAAAGGCGCATTAACAAGATGAAATCTTGCAAGTTAGCAAATAAAACCCAAGAAACTTGTGAAGTAGGTGAGGGATGCAAGAAGTATCGGCGAAGATTTCGAGAGTAGGCAAGATTCGATAAGCGTGGGCACGCGTAAGCGCGCATTAAGGTAAATCTTTGACGAAATGTGAGATTCAGATGTAAAATCGCGCAGAGTTGGCAAACTAAATCATGCGAGACCTGAAAGTGCGCGAGAATGGAGTCTATAAATAGTTCATTAGAGTTGAGAGCCATTAATTCAATCAGTGAGTCATTCATTGAAAGAAATCACTCAGAAGAGAGACCTTTCAGAGTTGAGAGCTTTTGGGAAAGTTCTCATTATGAGGGCTTCGAGTAGGGAGTTTCTTATAAGGGTTTCAAGTAGAGAATTCCTTGTAAGTGCTTCATAAAGGAGCCATTATATATCTCTTATTGTTTTCTTTACTCTGTTATACACTTGTATTATTCTGTGTGTGAGAGAAACACTTTAAATACATGTGTGCGCATGAGATATTTGAGGGTTCGATGACATTTACGTGAGAAGGTTGAATCTTGCTTAAGCGGACTTAAGCGAGATTGTTGCATGAAAGTGGCGCGACTTGCAGTAGAAATTTGAATTCAAAGCAGACCTTTGTGATAGTTGGTATTAGAGTCAATCTGGAGCAATGACTGGTGACACAAGGCTCATCTAGATTTTGTATGAACTTATAGGTTTTGATAGACTTATTAAACCTAATGTTTCAAGATCTAGATGTTTGCTTAAGTCCATAAATAGATCTTTGCAATTTACATACCTTATGCTCGTTACCTGGCTCAACGAATCCTTCTGGTTAGTCCATATAAATGGTCTCCTCAAGATCCCCATTAAAAAGTGTGGTCTTGACGTCCATTTTCTATATTTCAAAATCGAAATAAACTGCAATAGTTAAAAGAATTCTGATGGACTTAAGCATGAAAACAGGAGAAAAAGTGTAGCGCCCCCTTACCGTAGAGTACGCACCGGGACGCCCGTAGGTCATTCCGATACATAACCTACGATGAGGGTGCACTACGAACGATCATTTCTATAATCCACATGGCATCGATATAATAAAACTGTAATATCAAATTCGCTAAATTTTTAAAACCAAACGATTTTCATTTCATAACCTCAAAACAACATTTACAAGAAATCAGTTTCCACAATCTATACATATATCTCCAAAAAGGGACTGAGACAATATCCTAAACTATGTCATCCTTAAAAACGATCCCAGCTGACCGACCTGTGTGCCATAACTTCTCTTGCCCAAGCGCACACGGCAGGAAAAGTCAAACTCTGGAGCTAGGAGTCAACTATCTCTGTCCTGAAAAATAATTTGCAATGTTGGGTGAGTTTGCGAACTCAGCGAGAAACCATCATCGATGGTCCACCCAACTCATGCATATATAGATAGTTCACAAATTCCATATAGTATTACACAATAACGTATTCAGAATCTCGCATGCATCATTAATTTCACAAAGTAAGGCATTTCGCCTTTCACACATTTCACAGTTTATCATTCATATACAATACACATGTGACACTTTCCGTTTTATTACGTTGTTGTGACCGTGCGCCTAATTACAGTGGGCTTGAAGCCCTGATACGTTGAACGTGTGACTCTAAAATTTTGTTGGGCTCGAGGCCCTGTGCGTTGAGCTTAAAGCTCTGAAAAACGTTGGCTACACCGGTCACAACTGTCATTATCTGATCATGCCTTTATGCATGAATGCACATGCCTTAGTTTACAATTATTGTGCCACATCATAACACCATATATCCAATTTTTGCATTAAAACCAAATAATGTCAATTATGCACAAATAATACTTCTATATCAAATTCCAAATATTTCGGACACCTATGGTCCGAAATCAATCAAAAGCAAACACACAAATCCTTCCTTAACTCCACATGGCATAGGTACATAAAATGTAACACATACAGGTTGAGAAACCAACAAGGTTACTCACCTCTAACTTCCGAGCTACTGCCGGGAAGTCTCACCTACGTCGGAAGATCGACGCTCCACTTGAGCCTCTAAAACAATCAGAATAAACCAACATTACAAATTTACACAATTTACAATAGTCATTAATAATGTACATGTAGCGAATGCAATGAGTACTATACATGTTATAACATTCCCGATTCTATACCCGAATCTTTCCAATTCAACTCTTTCACTCCAAATGCTAGCAATTCCTAACACCATAATTCATTTGACTAAGATCTGAACTCTCTGAAATCACACTCCAATTATAAATCACATTCACTATTTTATTGCCATCTGATTTCGAGAACTTTCGAAATTAATTCTGAGCTTCTATTCTTATAAATTCACAATTCTTAGACTCTATATTTAAGATCAATCAATAGCCAACTTAATAAGAATTTAACCTCAAATTCATCACTTACACCAATTAATTCAATCTTCGGAAAATTGGGGTCCTCGCCGCTGCGCAAGATCGCTTGCCACGGCGAGACCTCTCGCTCGCGCCGCGACGTATGCGGAACTCTCCTCGCGGCGTACATGCTCCTACTCGTCGCGACGTACGCCTTCGCTCGTCGCGGCGTGCGGAAGGCAAATTGCTCGCCGCGGCGTGTTTATCACACGTTGCGATGTGCAAACCCAGAAACACACCCGAAACCCAGAATTTCTCAGATCTGTTGATTTCTAATCCAACTTTTCTCTTTACAAACACTCCAAAACAACTTAAAACACTAAACACAACTCATTCCTAACCTCAATTCCATCAAATATTCATTATCCCTCAAATACCCAAATCAAAATCAACAAAACTCAAAAACTCTTATCATCCGAAAATTCATAAATTCCTAAACAATTAATAACTCTAATCAATGATCAAATCAAACTATCTAAAGCATAAAGGAGTAAGAACTTACTTGATTCAAGCCTTAAACCTTCGAAAATCACCAAAAAACTCCAATCTCCAAGCCTAGGCACACCCACGGTTTCACTTCATTTCTCCACCAAATTTCATCTTCTCAAATCCAAGGCTTAAAGCTAGGTTGATGATGATGAATGGAGCAATTTAAGAGAAGAAAATGGAAACAGAAAGCAAAGATGATGATGGATCACGAAGGAGAAGAGAAGAACAAAGGTAAAATTTTCTTCCAAAGGCAAAGAGGATCGTGGGAGCAAAGTTTAAAAGATTAAGGTTTTATACTAGGGATTTAAAGCTAAGGGCATGTTTGGCAATTCATTTGCCAT
>JANIHY010000009.1:6982603-6998051 GCA_027479065.1 Erythroxylum brevipes
AGTTATATAATGCTCATAAAAATAAAACCAAACTCTTTTGTTTTATTAATAATAAATATTTTCATTACAAAAGTAACTAGAAGAAGATTTAGTTATATGTAAATATACTTGCTTTTCAGGGCACTATATTTACATAACTCCAACAAAGACTCACTTATGCAAAATATATTCCACTTATAGAGAAGATTTAGAAAAGAATAAGTTCTTGGGTAAACAAGTCTTTGTCTTATGCAGGGAAGGTATAACTTATAAAATCAATACTAATTTCTCTATATATTTATTGGAGTTCTCACATATTTCTTTCCCAAGTTATCATCAAGTCCATAGAAAGAATCCTTAAAAACTTTCTATGGATTCATCCAAATGGGGGCAAAGGGGTAGCCAAAGTGAAATGGGCTAATATCTATTGTCCTAAAGATGAAGAAGGGTTGAATATTACCCCTATCAAGATCACAAATTAGGCATTAATACTGAAGAGATTATGGTGGATTCTAATGGATAAAAATTTCATATGGGTTAAATGACTCCACTCTTACTTTCTCAAAGAAAGAAGCCTATGGAGCATTCAAAAATCAACATCACACTCGCACTTTCTCAATCAGGTTCTGAAGTTGAGGGACATAATCAAGGATGAAGTTACATGCACAATTGGGAATGGATAAACAACTTATGTATGGTTTGATAATTTATCTAACATGGGACCCCTCATACACCACTATAACAGTCTAAGTAACCCTTAAACCTCTTCACTCAAACTGTCCCTTGAGGAAGGCGATATCTAGCGATAGACAGAATCTCACCAGTTAAACTAGACCTGAGAAAAGAAGTTAGTAATCAAATGAAGAAGAAGTAAGGAAGGAAGAACCTAACGGAACAATCTCACTTATGAGTTTTGGTTGAGGAATGAAACCCTCATCGTCACAAAAGAAATCAACCCTAAATGGGGAAGATGACGGGTAGGTAGAAGAAGAGGAACGGGGAATTATTCTCTTTAATTCAGACCCTTTAACAATCAACAAACGCTGTCGTGTAGTAAATGCAGGGATCCAGAAACGAAGTCGTTTTTTGTTATGAATATGGTTACTAATCATTGGTTGGCTTTGACAAAGGAGTATAACTTCGAAGGTTATAGAACTATTCATTAACTCATCTTCAATATATTACTCCATTTAATTTTTTCAAAAAAACCCATACAGAAACGAACTAAAATAATTATTTTTCACCTTTATGGAGCATGGCATGCTTGTTTTAAACATCATTCCAAACCTTTTCACACGAAGGTAAACATGTTATCTATGAATACCCCTAATTACTTAGTTAGGTGATGATTTTAAATGGCTACTAACATCACTTTTAACTTTGACCCCTTATTTAGGTTAAAGTTAATTGTGTATATTTATTTATGCTTACTTTATTCATATGATTTTTTATAACAAATATAAGTTAAAGTTAGCTATGTGAATTAATTTATGCCTAATATTTTTTGACACTCTAGTAAATCCTAAGATAGGTGATAATGCCACATAAATATTAAACACCAACATAAGAATTGTTGTTAGTTAAAGACCTAGAGTATGATTACTCTAATCCCAATTGCTTCATATGAATCTATAATCTAGTGTCTTAATATTTGGGTTAGGTGACAAGAATAATGTGGGAAGGACTTAGGGATGAGCTAAGTTTTAGGAATTGGGTGATAAGGGAATGATTTAGGCATTTATAGATTTGATGAGAAACGAATACAGAGGAGGAGAATTATTTTAGGTGGGATTTTCGTTTGCTCTAGGATTTAATTAATTTTTATTTGGTTACAAAAGAATAATCTTATATTGTAATGGTTTTAATAATTTAAACTATTAAAAATTGTGAAAACATTTATAATAAATTTTAAATTAAAAAATTACATCAACATCTAGGTAACTAAGTTGCCTAGTTGATATGCTTCATCAGATGGGTTAACAACTTAGTTATAGACAGATGGTGCTATGTGCACAAGGAATTGACTCATATCCTTACTGAGGTTCCAAACTACAGACCTAATCCCTCCAAGGAGTATTCCATCATCTAGCTCAAACATACATCAGGGAAGTTCACCAACTCCTCATACTTATCTCTATTCAATCCTCCATTGTAAGAAGTTTCTTAGTGTAAGTTGGTTTAGTTGGCTTCAAGTAAATGTGTGTGCCTCAAGGAATGGGTTAGTGAGAGACACTCTCTCCTCTCTCTAGATTCAGCCTCCTTTTTCTCCTTCTTTTCTTCTGCCTTTTAAATTTTTCTCCCACCTTCCACTATGCTTGACCCACCTCCCCTTCCACCTGAAGATTTCCCTCCTCTTTCATCAGAACCTTCCCACCCCTCTCTAACCCCCATGGCTGCAACTGTTCCTGCGCAAAAATCATGGAAGTAGGTCGTTAGTGACTCCATCCATACTACTCTGAGTTTTAATCCCCCTAGTGAAATTGATGGGAAGCTCATTGTTTCTCCGTACCTTGTTACTCTTCAAACAAGCGCGGACTCTTGGAAATCTACCATCGTGGGATTTTTCCTTGATAAAAGACCAGTTTTTCCTCTTCTTCAGTGATGGGCGACTAAGTTATGGAAGGACAGGGGAATTTTGGATGTTCTACTTTCGGAAGACAATCTAGTCTTATTCTGCTTCTCCTCCACTTCAGTTGCTAACAAGATCCTTGAGGAAGGACCCTGGCATTTCAGGAGTCAGCCTGGGAAGGTTCTGATGAAAGAGGAGGGAAATCATGGAAGCAAGTCGTTAGTGACTCCATCCATACTACTATGAGTTTTAATCCCCCTAGTGAAATCGATGGGAAGCTCATCGTTTCTCCGGACCTTGTTACTCTTCAAACAAGCGCCGACTCTTAGAAATCTACTATCTGGGATTTTTCCTTGATAAAAGACTAGTTTTTCCTCTTCTTCAACGATGGGCAACTAAGTTATGGAAGGACAGGGGACTTTTGGATGTTCTACTTTCGGAAGACAATCTAGTCTTATTCTCCTTCTCCTCCACTTTGGCTGCTAACAAGATCCTTGAGGAAGGACCCTGGCATTTCAGGAGTCAGCCTCTTTTTCTGCAACTCTAGCAACTGGGTCTTACACTTGAAACCATCAAGATACAGAGCCTCCCTATTTGGGTCAATTTCCATAATGTCCCACTAGAGTATTGGACAACGCTGCGACTCAGCCAAATCACCAATTTTATTGATAAAACACTTTGTATGGATGAGAATACGGCCAACAAGAAATGAATTGGTTGTGCCCGAATTTGTGTAAGTAACTCCATCTCCAAAGACCTCCCAACTGAAATTCGAATAATGATACTTGGTGAAGGGAATCACTAGTGGGAAGACAACATAGCAATCTCTTATCATTGGAGGCCCCCTCTCAAGCCTGCCACTTCAATCTGGAAACCCACGGGTAAGATCTTTAATACTGGCAACTACCATGAATTGATGAATCTTGCAGAGGCTTCTCATAGCGAGGTTAACCAAATGCCTCCTCCTACTCCTTTAGCTTCAACCTTGAATGCCAATGTTGGTCTAGCTCCTGCTTAGAAATCCGAATCTTCTGGGACTAGTGATTCTGAGGATCATGCTCCTTCTGTCTTGCCTGTCGTTATACAACGGCCTGTGACTGAGAATTCTGAACTGGCTCAACCCCCTGATCTATCTGGAAATCTCAAGGCTAAAAATGATCAGACCTCACGTGACACCCCTGCTAATTTATCTGATGTAGCAACCTCCCCTCAATCGGACATTCATTCTTCAATTGAGCCCTGTCCAAAAAAATTGTTACAGGACGTCAATCCTGTTTCCTCTTCTCCTAGTACTTCTGCAGTAGAGCACAGTGGGACCTCTCTCTCCATCTCTACAAGAAAATCCAAACGAGGCAAGGGTAACAGCCTCAAACCTACCTCCCTTTAATATGACTATTTTGGCTTGGAATGCTCGAGGAATCAACCTTCCTTCTAAATTACAAGCTCTTAAAGATTTTGTGCTTTGAGAACAACCTTTTTTACTTGGTTTACGTGAAATGAAAATCAGATTGGTTAATTTGAATAAACTCCATAATTTGGGCTCTCAATGGAGCTGGTTATCTAATCACACTCATCATGCCTATGGATAGATCATTGTATGCTTCAATGCTAATGAAATTAAGGTTGACATAGTTGAGACTACAGATTAGGTTATACACCTTCGTGTGTTGCTTTTGCAAGGAAATCTTGACTTCTTTGTTTCCTTTGTGTATGCCAGCAATTTTGAGTTTCAACGAAGGGAATTATGGAATTCCATATGCCACGTCAATAGCACTGTTTCTAAATCTTGGCTCTTATGTGGGGATTTTAACACCACCCTCTATTCTTCGAATGCTTAAGGTAACATAAGTTTGCGTAACTACTCCATTGATATGCTGGATTGTGTGGTGCAGGTTGGGCTATCTGATCTCAGTTCTACTGGTCATTTCTTCACCTGGTCAAATAAGCAAAACGACAGATGGTTTATTCGAAAGAAGCTGGATAGAGCCCTTGTAAATGACGTGTGGTTTCAATCTTTCCCTAGTAGCACGACTCGTTTTTTGGACCCTTTATTTTCTGACCATACTCCCATTCAGATTTCTCACTTGTCTCCATCAATGTCTGTTCATCATCCATTTCACTTTAATAATTACTTAGTTAAAGTTCATGGTTTTGGGGAGGCTTGTATGAGAGGAACTATGCATCACTGTCGGGGCACCAAACAATTTATCTGCCTTCAGAAGCTGAAAGTTATTAAACAGGAACTCAAACTTCTAAAGGCTTATTAGGGTTTAACTATTGAAACAATCAATCGAACTAGATCGGAGCTTACTAGAGTGCAGAATCTCTTATCCTCTTCCCCTGCGAGTCAGCTTCTTCTTGACCAGGAAAAGATAGCCCTCACCAATTACCTGCAAGCTGTTAGTAATCATTCCTCACTTTTGCAACAATGAGCTCGAATCAATTGGCTCCAAGATGACGATAGCTGCACTCAATTTTTTTTCCACTCAATTCTATCTAGAAGGAACCGGAACAAGATTTATTCCATTACTCATAATGGTAATATTACCCATGATCAGTCGACTATTAGGGAAGCAACTTTCAATTTTTTCAAATCTTTACTTGGTACTACTGAACATACTTATGCCTCTTCTTTGAATTTCCAGTGTCTTAATCTAAAACAGGTTTCACCTTCTGTCTTGCCTCTCCTTACCAAGACAGTAGAGGATAGTGAAATTGAGGCTTGTGTTTTTAGTATGAATGGAAAGAAAGCTCCTGGGCCTGATGGGTTTAACAAGTATTTTTATCAACAAGCTTGGCCTACTATTGGTAGTTTTGTCAAAGAAGTCGTCCATGAGTTCTTTAGAAATGGTATCATGCTGAAAGAGATTAATCGAACATTCTTATGTTTCATTCCGAAAGGAGCGACTCCAACCACCTTTGCTGAATACCTTCCCATTTCTTATACCAATTTTCTACACAAAGTAATCTACAAGATCCTTGCTACTCGGTTGAAGGAAGCTATGGCTCTGTTAATTAGTGCTAATAAAAGTGCCTTCTTGTCAGATCGTTACATTGGGGACAACTTTCATATTGTTCAAGAGCTTCTGAAAGGGTATTCTAATTCTTCGAACGCACCGAATTTCACCTTGAAGATTGATTTTCACAAGGCTTTTGATAGTATCAATTGGAGTTTCTTACACTCTATGTTGGAGGCTTTTGGTTTTCCGACTCAATTTACCCAATGGATTATGGAATGCATTACTTCAGCATCATATTCGATATTGATTAATGGTTCCCCTACTCAATACTTCAAATCTGCTAAGGGCATTTGCCAGGGGACCCCCTTTCCCCATATATTTTTCTTCTGGTCATTGAAATCCTTAATGCAATTGTTGGATTTGCCACTCTTTCTAATCCCAACTTCAAGTATCATTCGAAGTGCAAGATGCTTGGCCTTACTAACCTTTGTTTTGTAGATGACCTTCTACTATTCTGCAGGGCAGATTTGGAATCTATACGAACCTTTATTCATGATCTCAGTTGACCCTGGCATCTTTGGTTTTGAAGCCACGGGTATGATGTCGAAAGATCCCCCTCTGCTTTACCTTGGGCTACCTGTATCTACTAAAAGACTCTCCTATGCTGAATGTCGCCCCCTCTTAGAAAAGATTCAAAAAAGGATTAAATATTGAGTGAACAAATCTCTGTCTTATGTTGGTAAACTCCAGCTTATAAAATTCGTCCTTAATTCCCTGCATGTATATTGGAACTCCCATATTTTCTTATCCCAAAGCATCATCAAAAAAATTGAACGGCTTCTCAGATCCTTCTTATGGAGCCATTCGAATGGCAATCGTGGCGCCTCCAAAGTGAAATGTGCTATCCTAAGGAGGAAGGAAGTTTGAATATTCTTTCCATTAAAACTTCTAATTGCTCTTTGATTCTGAAACATCTATGGTGGATACTGGAGGATAAGAAAACCTTGTGGATATAATGGTTACATACTTATTTTCTTAAAGGGAACTCCATATGGGCTCTGCAGCCGAAAGCCACATTTTCTTATTTTCTCGACCAGCTTCTGAAATTAAGGGACAATATTCACTTAGAGACTTCCTATGTTATTAAATATGGACATGTGGTCTCTCTTTGGTATGATAATTGGTCTAATCGTGGTCCCTTAATCTCCCAGGTGAATCCCTCAAGAACTTCCCCTTTGTTCCCTCTTAAAACACGTATGATAGCATTCATTGAAGGGACCTCGTGGAAATTCCCAAGAAGTCTGTGCCATCTTCAACCTAGCTATTCCCCAACTCCTCAAGAATCTGACACTTTCTTTTGGAAGGGGAAACCATTTCACAAAATGACTAATCATTTCATTTGCGATAACTTGCATCGACGCAGACTCCCTGTTCCTTGGTCAGCCACTGTGTGGAGCAGTCATCTAACTCCCCGAATCTCCTTCATTTTTTGGTTAGCTATCCAGAATAAACTATCCACAGCTGACCACATTCCTTATGTGTACATGGATCCTTTTTGCCCAATGTGTTCCCTTCAGTTGGAAACTTGTCCTCACCTCTTCTTCGTTTGCTCTTTCAACTACTCTATTTGGTGAACTATTTGTGCCTTATGTTCCTGGATTGATCCAGGGTTCGAGATTACAAATATCACTAGCTATCTTTCTTCACTTGCAAATTCCAACAAACCTTTACAGATTATTGTCTTAGGGGTCTATTTATAATCGCTTTGGAGAAAAAGGAACCTCCGATGCTTCCAGAACATATCCTCTACTCAAGAGAGTTTGATCTACTTAATCATGTCTGACATTTGAACAATTGATTTGTCTAAGAATTTAACTTGTATCTCTACTGTTTGTCATGCCTTACGTCTTTAGCAGTTAGAAGAATGTGACTGCAATCTTTGCAAGGGGTGCCAAGGAACTACTGACGTTTTTATTTCCACTTATATGTTGTCATGGGTTTTCTTATTACTGCACTTGCTGACTTGTTTCTTTTTGGCTCTTTTCTTGGTTTGTTTATTAAGGGTTGTCCCTTTTTGATGACTTTGTAACTTTCCATTTCTTTTATTATTTCATTTTCTTTTTTTAAAAAAAGTTGGTTTAGTTTAAAGGTCATTCTTTCGATGGCAATAAGGAAACGCCTCATGACTTTTGATAGAATTAAGTGGAGCTCTTCCATAAATAATTCCTGTATTTTCTGCCAATAACTACCCAAAAGCCTGAATCCCCTACTCTTGTTATGTCGTTACACTTAATTCATCTAGAGACAAATGTTATATTGGTGTAGTATACAAAATCAAGTGCATTCATGGGAACAAGTGATTAATTAGACTTTAAGAGTCAAATACTTCAATAAAAGTGCCCTAAATATTTTCAAAGTTGCTTCATCTATAGCATATGTAGGGTGTGGAGAGAAAGTAACAATAGAATGTTCCTTAATCAGAAGATGGAGCTTTATGATTTATACAAACTCATATATTCTAGGTGAATATTATAAAATCATACTAAATCTCTTTTTTT
This sequence comes from Erythroxylum brevipes, assembly GCA_027479065.1. Classification (NCBI taxonomy): domain Eukaryota; kingdom Viridiplantae; phylum Streptophyta; class Magnoliopsida; order Malpighiales; family Erythroxylaceae; genus Erythroxylum; species Erythroxylum brevipes. The sequence goes on from JANIHY010000009.1 coordinate 6,990,670, forward strand.
TTACATGAAAGGAAAAGAAAAACTGAAAAAATTACAAAATAAAACGAGGGAAACAAATCCCCTACATATCCTCTGAGAGGAATGGAAGGCACCCTGTGGGTGTATTTTGTAAAGTAGTGTTCCCTAGCTCAAAATGAGCGGCAAACTTGCCAAGCCAATCCATACATCGGTTGCCTTCTTTGTATATATAATGCAATAGAACGACCCAGTTTTGACTAAAAAGCTCGTTGATGTCCAGTATAAGGGGATCGAGGGACATTGAACGTGTAGATGGGGACAATAGAATATTGATCATTACAATCAAATTCACTTCTAACACAATCCGACGATATCCTAGCTTCCAAACAAGGTTTAGACTTGAATGTCTCTTAAGGCATATCTTGAAGTCTCATGCTTGGCTCATCGTTACAGTTGTGCAAGTACTTAGAAGTTGGTGGAGACTTAGACTTCTTGAAGTAGCTTAGTAAGCTAGGGTTGTTGATCGCTACTAGTTCCTCCCGGTGTAAGGAATTTCCTATGGTAGGTGGAAATTAGTACAAGGATTGACCCGCCATTGCATGATGTTATATGCATAATTTAGATATTAAATCACTGACTAAGGAACTGAAGACGAGGTACATGTTTTTTTTCAAGAATTTGGATTACATGTTGGAAATTATATGGTTTCATGAATTAAAGCTTGCTTTAGCTGCAATAAGGTGAGGTTTTCTAATTACTTGTCAATTCAACCAGCGGCGGACCTAACGAAGTGTCATTAAATTGTTGGCTATTGTTTTGCTCTTCTTAAAGTTAACAACTTTGTTTTTGTTCATTTGATCTTTAGTAACACTCTCTATGAGCTTGTTATTTTGTAACAATTGTCATGTTTGTGTTATGCCTTTGTAGGATTTTGTTAATATGAGGGATATAACGGTTATTTATTATACATTACATTCCATTTCATTCATCGTCTAAACAATATTTTATTATATTTTATTATGAACTCTTCCATTCCTCTTAAACAACTATTCACTGTATTATATTTCATTTCATTTTAAATCGTTCCGTTATGTTATATTTCATTTTATTTTATTAATTAATATCCAACCAAACAAGTCCTTAAAGAGCTACACAAAAAATGTGATAGACTCACGGTGCCATAAGGTCAGATTTTTTATCTTCCTGGTGAACTATAAAAACATTAACTTAAATCAACAAGGTACCAAATAAGTTAATCCTTTCCTTGAGGACCTTTCTATCTTTGTAGACATGGACAAAAGATCCATTCTATCTTTGTAGACATGGATAAAATCTTTGTTCAACCAACACGAAATATATTAATCTGTATACTCAATTTTATCCGATATCTAATAAGAAGCAAGCGATGGCTGGCTATTGTTGCCGTCGCCCTTTTGATCCTTTACGTGTAACAACTTTGCAAAAAGTCCAACCAAAGGTGCTGTATTATATGTACAGGCCTCAGTCTGCATATAATTGGCCCTTTGATCCATAAAATTGTCCCGAGAATCAGGCCCTCCAACCAATGCCCCTACCACAACATTTGGGTTGGGCTCCTGCCTGCTATACCAATTATCGTAACCTTGGGTGCAACCTATGAAACCCTTGTTCTCTCTATGGGACACAATTGAGGCCCCTCTATGGTGAACCCTTGTGGGATATTGAGGACCATAACCCACTAAGTAGCTCATGTTCATCGGATTAGATCCCAGGATATAATCAACTTGGGATTTAGCAAAATCCAATAGCTCTCCATGATCCACCAGCTCCGAATCGCACTTGAGCCTTTGGTTGGTGTTTCTGAGGAAATCAGAGTATACCGTGAGAAGGAAAGCTGCTGTTGAAACATATTGCATATTATTCCATTGCCTGATGTACAAGAGACCTCCTGGAGTGCGATCCACGTTTGTACCAGTACCATTGTTTTTGTTTAGGCACGAGCATATGAAGTACTCTGCTTTTGACTGGTATTTCTCTAGTATGTGGCTGTGCACTTTATGTTTCTCTTCTTCTTCAAGTAACTGCAATTTAAAACCCTTTCGTCAGTTGCTTTCCTGGGTTTATTGAAATTGACAAAAATAGAGGAAGTAAGTATGGAAATCGTAGAATCATAAGAATCAATGCCTTCTTGTTATCCTCCCATATTTATCAATGTAAGCACGGGCAAAACAATTATCCCTAGCTACGACAGTTGAGGGATGTCACATGTGCACAACTAAAAGTTAAAGACAACCTCGTCACTGTCCTCCGTAGTTCAGTCTCTGCTTCCTGCATATGCTATTTCCTTTCCTGTTCTATATATTACTAGCCTCCCCCCTAGCTAAAGAACTGTCAGTCGAAGCATCCCTGCACATGGTTTTGTGCTTCAGGAACCCCTTTTATGTTATTTGTGTCTCCTTTTGATCCTGGACTAGAGTTGTCCATAATTACAACTTACTCTAGGTAACCACAACTTTATTGTTTTGAAAGAAAGAAGAAAAGTAAAGATGGAAGAGATATAAAGATCAGTAAAAGCTATTATTTCACATTTGAACTCTTATGTCCGAAAACATGCAAAGATTTTAAAGAGAAACAGTCACCAAACCAAGGACCCCATAACCAAGCATAGAACTCATTGCAGATAGAAGAGGAGGAAGGATTTTACCTTGGAGGCCATAACTTGAAGACCAGCGTACTTAACATCCCAACTAAACTCTGTTATGGCCCAGCCAATGCCACCGAAAACATCAGCCTTGTCTATAACGTACTTCAAATACTCCTCCTTGTCGGTGGCCTTGTACAGCCACATGGCTCCCCACAACAGCTCATCCATGTACCCACTCACCGACGCATAGTAACCCTTTACCATCCCGATGCTATCGTCGTACTTTCCTCTATACTTATCTCCAAACTCCAACAACTACAACCAAGACGAGACAATATGAAAAATTAAAAATTACACAACTAATTTGTCTCTTTAGTGATTGTAAAATCATAGGAGTAACAAGATTTATATCCCCAATTCAAGTGTATGGTTTTACCTGCTGAGCATGGTGCAAGAGTAGGTGAGAGTAATGTGGGTTACTTCTCCTGAACACTATGGACGCTGCAGCCATCGCCGCCGCAGTTTCTCCGGCGAGATCCGACCCAGGATGCTTCTCGTCAATCTTGTGAGATTGTCGAGAAGTTGTCATGTCCTCCGGCCGTTGCCAGCAGTAATGATCCGTGTCGCCATCACCTACCTGAATTAAAACTTGAATCTAAAACGCGACAAGAAGAAAGTTGGCATTTAGCGTTTTGAGTTGCTATTATGATAATTACCTGTGCCCACAACACATTTGGACTGGTGTGAGCCTTGATGAAATAGTCGGTGCCCCATTTGATAGCCTCCAATGCGTGCTCGAATTCTCCGGCGTCCACTATCTGATCACGGAATTCAATGACACCCCATGAAAGCATTGTGACGGTGAATGCCATGGGTAGTCCGAATTTGACATGGTCACCAGCATCGTAGTACCCTCCTACCAAGTCCACCTAAGAAGGACAAAGGATCAAGCATGTCATCAAATTACTAACACAAGTAAATGTAAATGTAATGAATTTGGTGCGACAAATTGATACTAACTCCTTGTTCTAAGCCATCGGTGAGAGCAGAATGGTCACGCCAAGCAACCCGCTGGCTGTGAGGTAAGCGACCAGAGCGTTGGGACTCGAAGTAGAGGAGGCTCTTGGTTAACGCATCGGCATAATCGAAAGCAAGAGTAGCATTGAAAAAGGTGGAGAGGAGAAACAGAGCAAGACACCATTGTAGCTGTTTCCGTATCTTCCTCTCCATTGTCGATCAACAGAATGCACCACTCTTTTCCAGGAGTGAAAGGAAGGGAAAGACAAAAGGAAGAGTATTGCTTTGTCTTCCAAAATCGCGTCTTTATTACTCGTATAAAATGCAAAGTTAAGTGTTGAAAACGGTCTCACATGCATTTGACTTAAGAACGTGAAATGCTTTTACTTTACTCCCTAACATTAGCGTGATTTGTGCATCGTTTTTTGCGAGCTGCATCTGTGTATTATGCATACATAGCCAAAACGGCAGGCATGACGGCCAAATGGGTTTTGGTTTTGGTAAGTTCATGATGTCTCTCCATTTATTACCCTTTTTAATTTTAAAATTTGATGCCAGCTCCATAGCTCCTCTATGAATGTGGTTTAGTTCCAACTTCCCCAATCACTATCCCCAATTTGTAATTTATTTCAGGTTGGTCCACATGCTCAGGACTACTGTACCAATTTTTTACCAAAATGGTGATAACTTTAGTACACCAAAAGAAACCATTTGAAAATAATTGGAAGTCTAAGCCTTTTCATATTTTGTATGATCATATTGAAATTAGCCGCTCGCTAGTTTCTCTATTAGTTAGGAATAAGATTGTAGATATTTTTAAAATTTAAAATATCTAACGAAAATTGTAAAAAAAAATATCTTAAATATATCACTTCAAATTGTCACTAAAATGTTGAAGCTTTTTATGAAGCTCTAAAGTAGGGGAACATTTTAGGGTGTAGATTCAAATTGTGGAGAATGAGGACTCGATGTTAGTCAAAAGTGAAAAAGGGTGACGGACCCAGCAGGTTAAGAAACAACAAAATGATGCTACTCTTGATTGCATCAATCAATCCAGGACTCGTAGGCTCGGTAGGTCCTGTTGGAGTATAATGTCATAATCATATTCTCCAATTAGTAAGAAGGGGTGCGTAATTTCATGTCTTGCCCAAAGTGAACCCGTCTGAAAAGTAATCCAACTCGTTTGCGCCCGTCAAACTTGAAGTAACGCAACTGCTTCTTTGTACGTTCCTTTGTTGCCCTACTTTACCATCTAATATATATTTTAGTTCAATGCGACTATACCATAGCAATATTTTTCTAATTGTATAATATTGGAGCAATACAAGTTCACAAGCAATTTAATTAATATGGAAATCTCATTTATAAATTTAACGGTACAAAAGTAAATGATAAATTACAAAATAAGTTATCCACGTGGTTTTGGGATAGGGATAGGAAAATTCTTTTTTTTTTTAATTTTAGGAAAATTCATTTTGTCCTACCACTTGAACAGGTTTTAAAAATTGAAGATTTAAAGATATAGGTATATTGAAATAAATATTGAAATATGACGAGTAATATAATATAATGATATATGGTAAGTAATGCAAGATTTTAATTAGAAGTTTAATAATTATTACAGACAAAACAATAAATAAAGTTTCATGTCTATTCTATTGAAAAGGAAAGGGAAAAGGAAAATAAATAATTATTTTTTCGAGTTCCAAGTGATATGAGATTTTGTAGAAAAGGCAAAAAAATTCTCTATGTTAGATTTCCAAGAAGACTCCTTGCACATTCAAAGGCATCAATTAAAACAGTCACTGATCTTCCCTCAAATGTTGGTTTATTGAAATCTTTTACCAACAACTTTTTGACTTTAACTAAACTAGTAAAAGATACACTGAATGATTCCCTAGATGTAGTATAGATCACTAAATTAGATTATACTTTGACGAGGAGATTTGTTGTGCATTGATATATTCCTCATCTGGGAGAATTTGCCACATTCCTCCCATCGGAGCTCATTTTTGCCATAAGAAAATAATTGCCATATTGACATTTCATGATGAATTTATATAAACAGTTTTATTTTGACAAGTCATTAGAAGACTTCTTATTTGAATGTTTCAACATTCTAGTAATGTTAATTTTGTGATCTATTAACTGAGACTACTCTGTATGATAAGGTTGAGAATGTTAAGTGTGTAGGTATTATATTTAGGGGATGCATAATTAGTGAGCTTTCCTCTAAAATCACTATTATGACAAAAATAGTTGCATCCCCCGAGCCCCTCCTCAGATATGGAGACAACTACTGTGATGGAATGCAAAACGTAATAAAGTACAAAAACGTCCCCATAGCAGCACATTATATGTTTGCCATTTATTGTTAATAAGTCAATATAAGTAGTTAAAGTTAAGTTTATAACCTATTGAGTATCAGATTTCTTTAGATTTATGAATTTATATTTTTGGAATTGTTACTAAAAATAATCAAAAATTATATTTCATATTGTTAGCTCCCCCTACCTTTACCTTAGTTTCTTTTTAAATTAAGGTTAGCTTCTCCAATTGAAATTGATGATATGTTTACTTCAATAACCTCACCAAAAATGTGTAATTGATTACTATTATAGGATAATAGTAATAAATTTAGTTCAAGGTTCTTATTGTAAAAATATGAATGATGGTGATGATCCATTAATTGAGAAGTTCATATGCAGAGTTCCTTAAGCAAGCTCTACCGTGCCTTAAAGTATCAATGAACATGGTCTTAAGTTAAATACTCTATTAGACATTTCATGAAATCGTTAGAAGGTTTTCGTCAAACAAGCATGGAAGGTGGAAAAAAATGTCAACAACCAATACATAAACACAATTCACCATCTTCTAAACACAAACACAAACAAAAACTCATACATGATAAGCACAACACAAAACCCACATAAACTCCAAAATGTAGTAGAAAATCAAAACATAACAAGGAGGGTTCTTCAAAACAAAAAACAAGAATCACTACAACAAAAACATGCATTTTGCGTCGTCTTCCCAATAGACGTCGCGAAATGTAGGAGGAATTCGTGACGTGCTCCCAAACGTCACGAAAGGAGTCAAGATTCAACGATGTTGTATACAGACGTCATGGAAAAACTAAGTGTTTAGCGTCGTTTGGTTAGTTAGACGTCGCAAAAAACTTAGCCCGACGTTGGGGAGAGTTAGAAGTCGGGAAAGGGTAGCTAAAAATCATTCTCTGGCCTATTTGGCTCTCCAGTACAACACGACGTCGTTGTTTTGAATTTCAACTCCCGCCCTCCAAGCCGATGAGACGATGTCGTGTAACTACTAGTAAATGAAAAAAAAGTTAGCTTCATCTCTCTCCCACGTTTAGCTCTCCGTCGTGCCACCTGCCCTCTCCCTCGAGCCACCTTCCCTCTTCCTCGAGTCACCGCCCTTGGAATCGTTGGAGGTTGCTTCACGAGTTGACGTCCTTCTGTCGTTTACAATCGGAGTGTTGGTTGAGGTAAGTAGTTCAATTGCGATTAATGTTGGCTAAATTGTTCTTTATTGAGTCGATTGAAGTGGAGGGTTTATTTTGGGTTTAAGACTGCTTAATCTCTTGGTTTTCTGATTATTTGTAACACAATGCATTTGGTTTGCATTATGATCAATTGATCGATGTTGTTTTTCAGGAAACTTCTTACCACCGGGCTTCTTCATCTCTGTAATTGCAAAGTTAATCCCACTGAGTTGCTTCTTGTTCCCCCTTTGCAAATATCAGTACATATACAGGTTAGTTGAT
>JANIHY010000009.1:7117065-7142490 GCA_027479065.1 Erythroxylum brevipes
TCAGATGCAAGCTCCAAAGAGGTCAGAGACAGTGGGGCACAGGACGGTTACAGAAGTGGGCAGTAGAAGTTCTGATGTGGCCAGAAAAGTGAACCCTCCGGGAGACCGAGGGGACAAGCTCCAGCGAGAGTATTTGCTATGACAAGGGAAGATGCAGAGGCAGCTCCAGAAGTTGTAACTAGTATGATTAAGCTTTTTGATGAAAATGTTGTTGTTTTGATTGATCCGGGTTCTACCCATTCATTTGTGTCTTTGAGTAGAACTGTGACTAGTAGAGAATTGAGCCCATTGGATACTCCTTTGATGGTGAGTACTCCAATCGGCCAATGTATTATTATTAGTCAAGTATATAAAGACTGTGAGATATTTATTGGAGAAGAACAGTTAGTGGTGGATCTAATGCCTTTGAGAATGGGAGGTTTAGATGTGATTTTGGGGATGGATACATTGGAGAAATATAATGCCAACTTGGATTGTAAACGGAAGATCGTGGAGTTCGAAATTGGCCATGGTAAGAGGGTACTATTCAAGGGGGACATCAAAGCGAGTCCGATTAGAATAGTTTCGGCTCTGGCAGTAGAGAAATTGATGAGGAAAGGATGTGAAGCATTTTTGGCCTACGTGGTAGATACAAAGGCAAATGGAGGGAAGTTAGAAGAAATACCTGTGGTCATGGAATTCTCGGACATCTTTCCTGAGGAATTACCAAGAATACCACCTCCTAGGGAAATTGAATTTCCTATTGATCTTCTTCCGGGCACAATGCCAATCTCAATTCCGCCTTATAGAATGGCTCCAGCGGAATTGAAGGAGCTTAAGGAGCAGTTAGAAGATTTGTTGTGGAAAGGGTTCATAAGGCCGAGCTCTTCACTCTGGGGAGCTCCAGTCCTTTGTAAAGAAGAAAGATGGATTGTTGAGAATGTGTATAGACTACAGGAAACTCAACCATGTTACTATCAAGAACAGATATCCACTCCCCCGTGTAGATGATTTGTTTGATCAGTAGGGCCAGGGTCTTTTCTAAAATAGATTTGAGATCGGGTTACCACCAATTGAGGATAAAGGACTCTGATGTGTTGACGACTGATTTCAGGACACGGTACAGGCATTTTGAGTTTCTAGTTATGCCTTTTGAGCTAACGAATGCACCTGCAGCTTTTATGGACTTGATTAATCGAGTTTTTAAGTCCTTCTTAGACCGATTTATCATTGTCTTCATTGATGATATATTGGTTTATTCTAAGAGTGACAAGGAGCACGAAGAACATTTGAGAACTACCTTGGAAACATTGAGGAAGAACGAGTTGTATGCTAAATTCGATAAATGCGAATTTTGGCTAAGGGAAGTAGTTTTCTTGGACATGTGATTTCAGAGTGTGGAGTACATGTGGATTCGAGAAAAATAGAAGCTGTGGTGAAGTGGGAAGCACTTAAGAACCTAGCAGCAGTGAGGAGTTTCTTAGGTTTAACTGGGTATTACAGGAGGTTTGTGAAGGGCTTTTCCATGATAGCAGCTCCACTTACCAAATTGACAAGGAAGAATCAGAAATTTGTATGGACAGATGAATGTCAGAAAAGCTTTGAGGAGCTTAAGTATCGATTGATGAGTGCACCGATTTTGACTTTGCCTTCAGGTGATGATGGATACACAGTCTATAGTGATGCCTCGAGGAAGGGATTAGGGTGTGTGCTGATGCAAGGAGATAAGGTGATTGCTTACGCTTCTAGACAATTAAAGCCTTATGAGGTGAATTATCCAACCCATGAATTGGAGTTAGCTGCCATAATTTTTGCGTTGAAAATATGGAGGCACTATTTATATGGAGTCACCACCAAGGTGTATACAGATCACAAGAGCCTTAAGTATTTGATGAGCCAAAAGGAGTTGAACTTGAGACAAAGAAGATGGTTAGAGCTACTTAAAGACTATGATTTGATGATTGATTATCACCCAGGGAAAGTAAATGTAGTAGCAGATGCATTGAGTAGGAAATCGACTATGGCACATATACAGACAGTGTATCTTCCTTTTTTGAAGGAATTAGCCAAGCTCAGATTGACAATAAGACAAGCTGAAGCTAATTGTATATTGGCAAACTTCTGAGTGAGGCCAGTACTGAATGAGAAGATCAAGGAGTTACAGGGGCAAGATGAGTATCTAAGCAGGCTTAGAGAAGAGATAATAAATGGTAAACCTTCAAAAATAGAGGTAAGGGAAGATGAAGTGATGGTGGTAGGAAGCAGATTATGCATTCCGGATATATTAAAGTTGAAGGATGAAATTTTGGACGAGGCACACAATGCACCCAGGGAGTTCGAGGATGTATCAGGATTTGAAAGGGTATTTTTGGTGGAAAGGAATGAAGAAGGATGTTGCAGAATATGCTAGAAGATGCTTAGTGTGTCAGCAAGTAAAGGCTGAATACCAAGCACCTTCAGGTAAGCTTAAACCTTTGTCGATTCTGGAATGGAAATGGGAAAAGGTTACGATGGATTTCTTGATGTGGTTGCCAAAGACTAGTAAGAAACATGATGCCATATGGATGATTGTGGATAGGCTGACTAAGTCAGCACATTTCTTGTCAATTAGACAGACGAATTCTTTGAATGCTTTGGCTAAGAAATACATAGATGAGATAATCAGACTTCATGGGATTCCAAGCTCGATAGTTTCGGATAGAGATCCCTGGTTCACCTCCAGGTTTTAGGAAAGTTTACAAGAAGATTTGGGAACTAAGTTACATTTTAGTACAACTTTCCATCCACAGACTGATGGACAATTGGAGAGAACAATATGGACTTTGGAAGCAATGTTGAGAGCTTGTGTTATGGATTTTAAAGGCTTACAGGATGATCATTTGCCTTTAATCGAATTTGCTTATAATAATTCCTATCACTCGGGAATTCATATGGCACCATACGTGGCTCTTTATGGTAGGAGGTGCAGAACTCCTATTTTTTGGGATGAGGAAGGTGAAAGGAGACTTGTAGGACCTGAGTTAGTACAGGTTACTGTTGACAAGATTAAATTGGTGAAGCAAAGGCTTAAAGCAGCTCAAGCCCAAACGAAGAGCTACACAGATGCACATAGAAAAGAAATGGAATTTGAAGTTGGAGACAAAGTATTTCTTAAAGCCTCTCTATGGAAGGGAGTTTTGAGATTTGGTAAGAAGGGCAAGCTTAGTCCAAGATATATAGGCCCCTATGAGATCATTGAGAAAATTGGGCCTTTAGCCTACAAGTTAGCTTTGCCATCTGAATTGTCTAAGATTTACAATGTCTTCCATGTATCGATGTTAAGGAAGTATTGATCAGACCCTTCACATATAGTTCAACCTTCAGAAGTCCAATTAAGGGAAGATTTGACTTACGAAGAGCAACCAGTGGAGATTTAGGATATGAAGGAAAAGATTTTAAGTAATAAGGTTATGAAACTAGTTAAAGTCTTATGGAGGAACCATTCGACAGAGGAGGCAACATGGGAGCCTTTGGAAGCAATAAAGGAGAAGTATTTGCACCTCTTCAATGACTCAGGTAAGAATTTCGAGGGTGAAATTTTTTTAGGGGAGGAGAGTTGTTGGATCCCGATTTGCTTTAAAATTTAATTATTATTTGCTTAATGATTTATTCATGCTTGGTTGTTTGTTAAATTAGTTATTATTTTAGAATTTGGGTCATTGTTGTAGTAGGCTTGAATAAAGATTGAAATTAGTTATAATTAAGTTGGAAAGATGGGTAGTTAGTTAGAAAATGGGGAGTTAATGGTTGGAGGAGTAGTGCCATATATGACAAAATAAGGGTAAAATAGGAAAGTCCATGTAACTGAAGGGCCAAATGGGAAGAAAAGGAGGAACAAAAAGGAAAAAATTAGAGGAAAGAAGAGTGAGTGTCGTGGAAGCCACAAGGGAGAAGAGGAAAAGAGAGAAAAACGTGAGGGGAGGAGAGAAGAAGAAGAAAATTCAAAAAAGCTAGGAAGAAGGAGGAAAACTTGTGGAAAGAAGGGAAGAATCAAGCTTCTAAAGGTAACTTCTTCATCTTTTCTTCTTGTTTTAGTGAAGAAGTATGTTGTTGTGTTGTGAATGGAGAAATTTAGAAAGAGAAAGGGGTTTTGTGTTGGGTGTTGGATTGGAGGAAGAAGATGGGTTTTTAAGTTGGGTTTTGGGTTTCCTAACCTATATGGACTATGGGTAGGTTGAATTTGAGTTTTGATTAGGGTTAATTTCATTTGATTATGATTATGGAAATTTGGGGATTTCCATTTGGATTGGAAATCGAATGAGAATTTTTGGGTTATGTTAGGAAATCAAGAGCCTACCCAAGAGTAAGAGGAAGAGCATCATTGAAGTTGAATTTTCAAGAGTATAAGGTGGGTAATTTATTTGTAGTTATTGTGTAATGGGCAAAATGCCTTGTGTGTGTATATATGTGTATGTATATGCTTGAATTGAAAAATTGTGAATTGCTATGATGTGGAAAATGCATTGTGATATGTTTATGCTATGTTATGCATTGAAAGATGTATGACATTTTGATGAGAATTGAATTGTGATTATGTGATGTTATGCATTGACAAATACTTGACATTTTGATATGATTGTTAAGCCATTGAATTGAATTATGGCATTTTGGTATAAGAAAACCATGAGAAAATAAGATTTGAGAATGATTGAATTAAGCATGAGAATTTGAGATTGTGAATAATTGAACTAAGTATGAGATTTGATTATGTTTGGGCGAGAGAGGAACCGTTTCGTTAGTCACGTGCACGTCTGTAACACCCCACTCCCACAAGATCCGAACCTGACATCGATATTGATATCCGAGCCCGTGCCCTGCGAGGATGGCGTGTTATATCACTTAATTTGAAACTGAGTATCAACTTTTTATTTTTAAAACATAAGAATACATGAAGCGGAAATCAATGAACATATAATCACTAATAAGTACATTGGCCACGGGCCATTTTGTAAATACAAATTTATTTCAGTCTGTTAACTTTACAAACTGACCTAATCATTAATACAAAGATTCAGAAAAATATTATTTTCTCAGACACTAATGTAGACGCAAACTGATCCCGACTACATCTCTCACTCGCCAACAGATGCTATGCGCCCGTTGCCTAACGGGGTATTCTTCTGAGTCCTAAAAAAAATAATTGCAAATTTTGGATGAGTTTTGCAAACTCAGTGAGGTAACTATCATCGATGATTCACTCAATCCATGCATCACATCAGTTACATAACATACATTCACATTGCTGCATATTTGATCACATTTCACTATTTCACTTTAACATAGACAAATAGATACATTTTAATGGCCCGCTCAGTCACCCAACACAATTTGTATACATCTGACATTATCTCATAACACATTCACCAAAGTTTCACATTCACACATTTACAGAAGTCCACACATTCATATTTTCCTATTTGATGCAGGCATATGAGACTCACTTTCCATTTATTACTTTGCTGTGACCGAGTGCCTAAACTGTCCCTTATAGGGCTCATTAACAACTGTCCCTTGTAGGGCTCATTAATAACTGTCCCTTGTAGGGCTCATTAATAACTATCCCTTGTAGGGCTCATTAATAACTGTCCCTTATCCATTGGTGGATACAAGGCTCGTTATACGTTGAGCCTGAGGCTCTGAATCATTATGAACTCGAAGCTCATTTTCACTCGTTGAGCTTAAAGCTCTGGTCGGTGGCTACTCTGGTCACAACTCCTGTTATGTTTCATGAAATGGAACACATCCATAAAATGGAATGTATTATCTTATTGGCATGTTCCCATTCAATCTCATTCCCATATCATCGGATCTTAGTTCGGCATTCAACATTAAATTCAGAAACACATTTTCACTTACATGCAAATGCACATTCAGTAGTCAATGAATACAGAAAATCACATAGAACAAAACAAACAATGAAACGAGACCATAAAGATCTACCCACTTTCACATATTCTCGGACCATAGTCTGACCCATATCAAACACATCACGGTTACAACATAATTTCCCATTCAGAAGTGCCCCACAACCATAAGGCATTATGCCTTTCACTCATTCAATAAGATTCAATCAGATGCATATTGAATGCATATGTGACACTCTTCCAATTGTTACGTTGTTGAGACCGAGCGCCTATAACTGTCCCAATCTAGGCGCACTAATCCATGAGCCTGTGGCTCTAAATCAGTGTGGGCTCAAAGCCCAATACGTTGAGCTTTTAGCTCTCGGTGGCTGCTCCAGTCTCAACTATCATTTTCTGATCATGCGTTCATGTATGAGATGCATTTGTCCCAATTTAACAACAAACACATCATAGTTAATCCACATGTCACAATTAGGCGGTAACTGTATCACAATCAATTCACGTCTCACAATTTATCACATCAGAGACAAGTAAGTCACAGATTCACAACCAGATAACACTTCTATATCATAATCTTCCAATACACCAGACCTTCTGTCCGGAATCCATAATCAAACCCAATCCCATCATTATTCTCAACAGGATTATAAGCACAGAATTATAACACATAATAATTGAGGAACCGTCTAGGTCACTCACCTTTTCTTCTAAAGCAAATGCCTAGAAGTCTCGATAACGTCTGTGGATTGACGTTCCAAATGCGCCACTAAAACAGTCAAAATATCCACATATTACCCCTTGTCCAATCGTAAACATATAATAATGCACATGTAACAATTTAAAATGTGTACAATGCATGTTTATGACATTCCTGCCACTATTCCCAAAAATTCCTGTCACAATAATTTCCTCTAAATTTTTTAAACTCATTGACACCACAATTACTCAATTCGGACCTCGATAGGTCCAATTATTGAAAAAACAGAGACTGTACACTATACCCAATTTCACTCCAGAAAATTTAACATCTTAGAGACTGAATAGAAATTTGATTCCTTCAGATAATTTGTAGCCCCATGTCTCTAGTTTACAAAAAATCACAAATCACCTCATTTGGACCTTTACGTCTCAATTTATGGTTAAAAAATCAAAATCTGTCCGTACAGGAAACTGGGTCCTCACCTGCATGCGCCGCGGTGAGAGCACTTGCATGCGCCCCGACGTGCACGCTTGCGCACGCCGCGGTGTGCATGCTTGCACTCACTGCGGCGTACATGCTCTCGTGCGCCGTGGAGTACATGCTCGCGCACGCCGCAACGTGCACATGAGCACGCCGCGATGTGTGAACCCCACAAACCTCCCGAGACTCAATTTTTAACAATCTTCAGCTATAATCTTTCCATCTTTCAATTTATAACTCATCTAACATCATTTAAAACACTTCCAAAACAACTTAATACAACCCAACATAAATCTTACCTCACAAGCTTCAAATCATCAATTTTCTAAGCTTTTCACCAATTCCTCTACCTCTAGGCTTAAGCTTGGACACATGAAAAGGAAGTACTTGCTAGAACAAAAGGAGAGGGCCAACAAGATGAAAGGAGGAGAATTTTCAGATGAAAAAAGGAGACAATTTCATTTAACACACCAATAACCCACTTAGAGAGGAAGAGGTCGTGAAGACTTGCAAGCCTAAGATATTTGTATGCTTTAAATAGACACTAATTAGATGCTTTAGTAGGCAAGTGACAAGTGTCACTTGCCACTTGTCTTATTCTATTTCTAGTCCAATTTATCTCCAAATCTCAATGGCTCAAAGTTATAGATCCTAAAATCATGTATCAAATTTCTCAGTGCCATTGGACTGTCATTTTCGGTATCGGAAAGGTATTCCGAAAAATTTCCAGAAAATTTCTAAAAGTCCTCAAAACTGGAAAACACACAAAAATCACTCCAATTCAATTTTTCAAGCACAATTAACCCATTTTTCACAATAAACACATACGTCAGGAAATGTCATGCATCCGTGTACAAATATGTGCATATAAAAAAATTACATTTTATGAAAAAATAGAGGCCATATTAGGCATGACCACGCTGAGATATGTTTACACGCTCATAACCCATTCCAAATTACCAATTTATCCCTTCCCATCAGTGATGGGATATTACAACGTCGACGTTAAGCCTTCTCCCGGCTACCTGCTTGTGGACCACGAGATCCAAAAATGGACTCGTTTTGTTCACAGAGTAAACTTTAGTTTCTCTATTTTGTTCACGAAACTCTCGAGCCAAATTGTGTGTGCATTAGCATTTCGATGTGTTATGTTATGATGAGAATTGTGTGTTATGCTTGTATGAGAAATGACATCAATTGTGTTTAACGTATGTATTGAATTATGGGATTGTGTTTGGAAATTGTGAATGCTAAGATTCATCGTTGGTCTATATGGATATTTGTTTATGTATGATTGTGTGGCTCATTGCCCATGGCTATGAATAAGTTAGCCACTGAGCTGTATAGCTCAACCCATAATTTTTCTCCTCAGGTGCGGATCGAGAAGAGTAACAACCCTTGCAAGGCATTTGGGACGCTCTAAGATAGCTAGGAGTCTTTCGTATTTAGTAACATTTGGCTAGCTTTATAGGTATATCAAACATGAGCATCTTTTGTATTTTGTATTAAATTGATGTGTGTGTTGATATGTAAGTAAAGCTTGTTTAAACATTGATTTTGGTTTTCAAATGAGAATGAGAGTTGAGAAGTTCATTTTGTATGATTATGTTTCTTTAAAGTTTGAGTATAATGGATGTGCTTAACTTTGGTTGAGAACTCCAATTGTGGCTAGTGTTAGAATATGATGATATTGTGAAGGATGTATGTAATGAATCCTTTGGAGTTGAGTTTCAATGATGTTTGTAGTTGTTTAATGGATTTGAAATGGTTTTTGTGGTATCGGAGAAGAATATGAGGTAAGGGGATGTTAGGATGGGTTAAGGAACCTTTGGAGGGGTCTTGGAGGGTGAAAAATTGGTGACACCTGTAGGTTACACGGCCTGCCCGTGTGATTTTACACGGGCCGTGTGATTTTGGGCGTAAGGACACCATTTAACCCAAGGGTTACACGGGCTGACCGTGTGATTTTACACGGTTCGTATATTTTGACCCTCATAATGACCGAATTTCAAATTGTGGTCTCATGAAAGTTGTAGCCCTAGATGTCTACTTTATAACCGTCTAAACACGAAGTCAATCCGACATTTATAGTGAGAGTTATGGTGTTTGTGCCAAAGTATATTCAGTAGGAATCAGGATTTGAACATATTTTGGATTTTTAAGCATATCTTGAGCTATAGAGCTCTGAATGAGGTGTTTCTTAATTCTAAATAAACTAGAGATTAAGAGCTACCATTTTTGAAGAATTCAATTGTAATTGTTGTGATTTCATTGTGTGGGCTCGCCTTTGTGGCTTGAGATGTTAAGAAAATGAGGACTATTCGTTGAGGGTTAAAGAATTTGGAAATCTGCTTATGTTTTCGACTCTGGTTCGATAGTTGGGCTTCGAAAATGAGGCCCAACACTACCATTAATAGGAAAGAACCCATCATACTAGAGTAGTTAGGATGCAAGCATAAATGGAAAGAGCACTTTAATTATCAGTCCACAACCAAGTATTATTCTTATTCTTAAACCTAATTTGAATCAAAGGCTACATGGTTTCCTTGAGCTTCATAATTTGAAGTATGCTATAAAAAGTATCCAACCTAAGCTTGATAATCTAAATGTTCCTATTTCTTAAATAATGTTCATGGACCCGTTTAAACCACAAAGACTCTTTATTATTGATAATTCTCCAAAGTCTCTGCCTTGGTAGACATATGTCTATCTAACTTACCTTTGTATATATTTTAGCATTTCCATTGCCTAATTGGAAGAAGTTTCTAAATAGATTTTTAATATCGATAAACAACTTCTCAGAGAGAATAATTGAGATGAATAATAAGCATACAGATTGTTAAGCACAAAGATGATTAATTGCAATTTGCCTGCATAAGAAAAACACTTGTTAGTTTAATTCCCAAGTCTTTTTCTTATAACATCATAAAGAACTTGAAAGTATATATGAGATCCTCTTTGTGGTAATATGGACACCTAAATAGGTAAAAGGTGGAGATTAAGCACCAGGCCTAATATTCCTAGAAGTTTATAAGATGAATGGGAAGCAATAACTAATATCATTAGGAAACTTTTATTCCTGTTAATGTATAGGCACGAGAGATTGTTGAATTCATAAATAAACTTTATAAGTTAGGCAATAGAACTTGAATTAGCTCTAAAGAATATCAAAAGGTCATTTGTAAATGCTAGCTAAGTAATATGTAGTTATTCACATTTCTCGTGAAATTTGAATCCATTCTCTATACTTATATTATGAAGAATGACTATAGAGAGGACTTTCAACATAAATAGCAAACTAGTAAGGGGATAAAGGATCCCTTTTTCTAATTCCTCTAAATCCCTTGAAAATGTTTAAACATTCTTCACAGATGGACATCCTAAACGAAGTAGTGGAGATGTGTTGGTTTAGTTAAAAGATGAATATAGTTGGAAAGCTAAGAGCTTTTAGAGAATAAAGCCCAAATCTATAATATTAAATGCTTTATGAAGATCAATCTTTAAAGCACAATTATTATCGGATCCTTCCATAGGGTAGTTTTTTTAAATAATTTTTTGACAAGTATGATTTTATCCCCTATACTTCTTCCCTCATTGAAGTTTATTTATGAGTAACTCATAAAAGATGATATAATGTGCTTAATTCTTTGAAGAAAATAGCTTGGAAATTATCTTGTAAAAGGTGTTACAATAAGAGATTGACCTACAATCTTTCAAGGAACAAGGATTATAAGTAATTGAAACAAAACATAAATAAGTTTCATTCCAAGATAACAACATCCTTAAACTAGAGAAGAATTCTAAAGCAACTTCATAGATATAGGTTTTAATATAATCATAAGATTTCTAATAAAAATGTATTAAATCCATCTAGATCTAAGGCTTTTTATGATTAAAATGAAAAAAAACTTTCAATTTCCTCTAAGATGAAAAAATCCTAGGAACAATGGTGCTAATAGATAAAACAAAGGAAACACACCTACCTAAGGACTCCAAGATGCTTTGATAATAATCTATGCATAAGATATGAGTTCATTTTGATCTTAGAAAACCACATCATCATCATCTCTTAAGCTTGAAATTTTATTGTTATTCCTTTGAGCAAGAAGGGATCTATAAAAGAATTTGGAGTTGCTATCTCCTTCTTTGAGCCATAACACCCTTAACTTCTAAACTATCAACTTCTAAAGCCTTGTAATGGTCTCTCATAACTTACTTCTCCTTTAACCTCTTGACACATCAATTGGACTATCATACATGTCTCTTTATCTTTATATAAGAATTTGTTTAATTGTCTTAAATGTTAATTCAATGTCTGATTGTATACTTAACTTTAGCTTTTTAAGCCTTTGCTTGATTCTTATGAGTCTCCTATAATCTTTAAGAAGCATAGCTCGGAACATCTAAGCTCAAACCCTCTTTTAATGTCTCTTGGAAATCATTAGCATTTCTTATAAAGTTGAAGAACTTAAATAGGCAAGCTCTGATATGTACCCTAAAGAGATTAAGAATCTTAATTAGAGAATGATCAAAACTTAAAGAGTTATTAAATTAAGCTCTACTATGCTTAAACTTCATAAACCATTTATAATTGACCAATGCTATATCAAACTTTTTTCTTTTGAACCAAATTCCTTGAGCATGTCCTTCACCGATATAGGTGTGTCCTTCCAAAATAGTTTTAATTCTTTAGTTTTCTTTCTTGATTTCACCCGACTTCTTTTCCTTTCGATCCATAAAGGTAGTTAAGACATAAAAATATACTAATATAAAAAAAGTAAATACTATTAAATAAACATACAAAGTGCATGAAATACAGGATTACAAATATAGTCTATTAAGCAATTTTCAAACTTCTCACATTAAAGCATTTTCTTCTCCTCAAGCAATTCATAATCCAAATAATAAAACTTAGAAACATCTATCCTTATTCATTCTTATCCTATCCATCCACACCCTAAGTTATCATATCTTATGAATGAAATCAACATATAATTAGAATCTAAAAGTCCTAGAACAAACTTCCATAAACCATTATTGATAACAATCAAACTGACAATCTTTTTAAAATCAAATGCATAAAATTTTATACCTTCACAAAAGATTCACTCAATTCACTCAAAGTGTTTAGGGTTGCAATGAAACTCATCAAATCAATACATAGAAGGAATCTTATCCATAAGTTTGAAATAAAATCACTTCTCCACCATTAATAACTTAACTAAAAGCAAAAATCAAAATGTCTTTTAAATAGGGTGTAATAAGGTCAGGGTAAATGTATGAAAAAGATAGTCAAATGGTAACAATGTGAAGGAAATTTACATAAACAATACTATAAAAAGTGGCTCTTTATAACATAAGTCCTTCAAGTAAAGATTTAAGCTGGCACAACAATAATTATTCTCACTCTCCAAACTTTTTTTTTCTTTTTTTTTTACCTTGAACTTTAAGACACTTTTGAGAGCACATAAGACAATGCACTTAAAAAGAAATAAATATAATAATAATTATACACCAACAATTGTGAGCACAATGGATGTTCTCTTTAAAGTTTTTCAATATAATCTAAGTTTTACACAATCAAGAACATACAAATCCTTTAGGGTTTAAAAAATAGATGAAAAGTTTTACAAAAAACTGGATAATTGGCTATCAATGTGGCTATCATCAATTAAAAAATGGTTAACTCTCAAAATTGGTTACTCTTAACGATAAAACAAGGTAGATAATAATCAAAGAAGAATAGGCCAAAACAACTAGTTAAATCTAAATGTCTGTATCATTTTAACATAATCTAAATAAGAATAAAAAAAGCAAATTTTAGAATCATTCAATTATATATGATAGACACATGACAAAGAATAAACGAGTACAATATAACAATGAAATTGTTTTTAAGCTCAAAATCTCACATTTATGCTTAATGTGTGCAAATAATATGCACAAATTCAAATTTATACTTTATTTTGTATATTCATTGATTATATTATATAATTTAAAATTATTTTAACTTTTACAAAATTGGATGAAAAATTATTTTTTATTGCGCATGAGGTTTCCCAACACATACACTTAATTAAAATTAGGGAAAATAAAGTTCAGACAAAGATTGACATTGAAATGTTTATAAGAAGCAGATTTAAAATTCAATGCCTGACGTGTCGTGGTTCTATTGGAGGGAACACGTAGCCTGCTCGCAGCGAAGTGTTATTCATCTCGCTTGGCGTTTGGGCAGGAAAATTGAAAGAGAGGGATAGAACTTTGGGGAAAAAAAAGAGAGAAGACATGAGACGATCAGAATGGGTGACATTGTTGATAGGTGTTTTGATAATGGTGTTCGGTTGGAATCTGAGTTTCGCACTTTACGGGCCATCATCCCCTGTGCTCCAACTCACTCCCTCCAACTTCAAGTCCAAGGTATAATAATACTTCAGATTTCTACATCTTATCCATTTCCATTAGGTTATGGTGTTATTCAATTCCTATATTCAACGATCCAATATATGGGCGGTCTACTAGTACTAGTACATGATCAGTTTCATTTTGCCTTCTGCAAATTTTGAAACTTAATCAATGATATAGGTGTTAAACCCGAATGGAGTAGTTTTGGTTGAGTTCTTTGCTCCTTGGTGTGGACATTGTCAAGCTCTCACTCCAACATGGGAGAAAGCGGCAACTGTTTTGAAAGGTGTTGCAACTGTTGCAGCTCTTGATGCTGATGCACACAAGTCTCTTGCTCAGGTTCAACTCAGAACTAAACAGCGTCATTTTTCAAAATCCAATCTTTTAATATTCTTGGTGTTGGTGGTTTGATCGACAAAGCGTTATTACGGAGCAGGAATATGGCATCAAGGGTTTTCCAACTATAAAGGTGTTTGTCCCCGGAAAGCCTCCAGTAGATTACCAGGGAGCTAGGGATGTAAAACCTATTGCGGAATTTACACTCCAGCAGGTCTGGTTACTGGTTTCAGGATTAATTTGATACAGAGAAACACACACACACACACACACGCACACACACGCACACACACGTTCATTTTATCTTGCATATGATCGAACCATGTTTGTCCTTGTACAGATAAAGTCACTCTTGAAAGACCGTTTGAGTGGAAAATCAGCCAGTGGTTCCAGTGAGAAATCTGAACCTAATGCATCTGTAGAATTGAACTCTCGCAACTTTGATGAGCTGGTGCTCAAAAGTAAAGAACTTTGGATTGTTGAGTTTTTTGCACCTTGGTAAGAGTTTTGGTAGTTTTTCTACTCATCCTAGATTGAGCTAAAAATTGCTTGCTGTTAATTATTTATTTACAAAAGTAGTTGCAATGTATTGAAAGATACATCTGCTCCATATAACTTGTGGCTTGACAAATTGTTTCTTTAATGTCTTTATCAAATGACAGGTGCATGGTAAAGGTGTGTGTTGTAGGTTCATAAAATTAACATATAGGTGATCATATATCACATATAAAAAATTAATTATCTGTACTTCATAACATGTCATTGACTACAATGTGCTGATGTTCAATTAACAAGCTATAACATGCAACAGATTATTGTTATAGATTAATTTAACATCAGTACATTGTATTTCATTACTGATGATCAATTTCACAAGCTATATAATGCAAAAGATTATTGTTACAGATTAAATCAAATAATCTGTAGCAATAATCTTTGATAGCTACTCATGACTGGACGCTACATCAGTTTGACATCAGGAATGCTTTCTTACATGGAGACCTTTAGGAGGAAGTGTATATGGAGTAACCACCTAGATTTGTATCTCAGGGGGAGAATGGAAAAGTTTGTCGTCTTCGTAAGTCCCTATATGGTTTAAAACAAAGTCGTTGTGTTTGGGTTAAAAAATTTAGCTAGGCAATGGAAAAGTTTGGGATGAATAATAGCAATTCTGATCACTCAATGTTCTATAGACTTTCTACATTTGGTATCATTCTCCTTGTATATGTGCATGATATTGTTATTATTAGAAGTGATACCATGAGCATTTCATCCTTGATCATTCATAGTCAATTTCATGCAAAGATTTAGGGTCTTTAAAATTTTTTTTGGGGGTAGAAGTGATAAGAAGTAAGAAAGGCATTCTCTCGTCACAGAGGAAGTATGTACTTGATCTATTAATTGAGATTAGAAAGAGGAGGGCTAAGGCATGCAGTTCTCCTTTAAAGATCATGAGGAGTATAGGAGATTGATTGGAAAATTGAATTATCTCACAATAACTCGCCCTGGTATTGCATACTCTGTCAACATTGTAAACCAATTTATGCCTTCTCTTACCATTCATCATTGGGCTGCTTTAGAAAAAATATTATGTTACCTAAAAGGAGCTCCTGGTCTAGGGATTCTATGTAAAAATCATTAACATTCTCATATTGGGTGTTTCTTAGATGTTGATTGGATAGGCTCTAAGATTGATCGGAGATCAACTACTAGTTATTGTGTATTCGTCGGAGGAAATTTAGTTTCATGGAAAAGTAAGAAGTTCTAACAGGTCGTGTCCAGATCTAGTGTAGACTCTAAATATAGAGCTATGTCACAATCATCGTATGAAATAATATGGATATCCCAACTCGTAATGGAAATTGGTTTTAAAACTTTATTGCTAGCAAAGTTATGGTGTGATAATCAAGCAACACTACATATTACTTTTAATCATGTGTTCTATGAACAAACTAATCATATCGAGATAGATTGTCACGTTGTTCATGAAAAATAAATCAAAACTTGATTTCCGCAAGATACGTCAAAATTGGAGAACAACGTGAGGATATTTTCACAAAGACTCTAACTGAAGCTCGGGTGAATTATATTTGTAACATGTTAAGCATGATTAATATCTATGCTCCAACTTGAGGGAGAGTGTTACAAATTAAATAAAATCAAATAATCTATTTAGATATGATTGTATTAGTTAGGATTGATATTCTACTTGATCATAGGAGATTATTCTATAAATTAGTTACTACTAACCATTAAAAATATGTACCAATACACTGTATCTTTCTTCATAACATTTCTCCAAAGGATGATTTGAGATGTTGTCATCAAACTAATAACTTTTCCTTGTTGATAGAAAATTAACATGTGTGTGTTCATTTATCTCCAATTTTTCTTGTAAGTTACTACAAGATTTTATTCTATGAATAATGTTGCAAAGGATGATGTATAATATTCTTTCCAAGGTGTGGACATTGTAAGAAATTGGCTCCTGAGTGGAAAAAGGTTGCAGCAAACTTGAAGGGTAAGGTGAAGTTGGGTCATGTCGATTGTGATGTTGAGCAGGTAATATTGAGCTCTACACGTATTTGTACAAAGATAATTCTTTAATGAAAACAAGTCGTAATTGTAGAAAATAGTTTTGATTTTAGTGTATCCTAATTTATTTGATTTATATGTTCAAAGTTATGTTTTATTGCTTTCTAGAAGTATTCAAATATTTTGCTAATAGATAGCATTGCGTCAAGTACATTGATGGGATCCCAACTTAGAGCTTGGAAATATTTTGATTCTATAAGTTGAAATTATCTAAAATATAACTTAAGGTATCAAAGTTTGATTGATGTTGGACAAATAGAAGTATTAACTAGTAGCTAAAACTTATAAAATTAGGAAATATATCTTGAATATCAAGTTTTTGGTCTGAATTTTAGCTTGGAGTATTGAAATTTGAGATTTGGTGTAGGAGAGTTTTTAGGTTTTGCCTGTTGAAAATTTGGACTAGGATTTTAGGTTTTAATATAGCTAGAATTTAGGCTTGATATGACTAAAATTTTGGATTTTGGTTGCTAAAAACTCTATGTTAGAATTGCTCAAATTTAGTGAAGAACACAAACAGTGTAGAGTAGGAATCTAGGAATCACTTATAGTGTCTAAGAATCACTCTTTTAAGAAAGTATTACATCTTCTAGTTGAAAACTTAAATTTATAGAAATTTAAATCCTATTTTAATAAAAATTTGTAAGTCCACAACAACTAGGATAATGTATCTAAATTAGAATAACATATTTGACTTACTACTATTGCTTATCCAATACGGAATCTTAATATAATCTAGATGTCACCCTTTGTTTTTGCTATAATCTAAATTCCCAACTGTCATTCCACCAAATTAAAGCTTGTGGTTGGCATATTTTTTCTCTTTTATTTCTTTTGGACTTTAAGATATTTTGCATCAATTTTATTCAGCTTGTTTGAAGTTATCTTTGACATAAAATGTGATAAATACTGATCATATAAGTCTGGACTCAAACTTCTGAAATTCAAGTATTGTCAAAAATTGATCTTCCTTTTCACTTTATAAGAAACTGTTGATATCCTCTAGCCCTTGTGGGTTCATTAAGAACGGCCTCTGTCTTCTCCTTAAGAAGAGGAGTGGCTGGAATTTTTGCAGCTAGAATCAGATATTACATACCGTCATGTTCATGATAAATAATTAAGTCTACAACATTAAAGGTATGACTAATTCCCATTTCACTTGGTAGTTCCAAACATAAGTATTAACACTTATCCTTTTGAGGATCTTAAAAGGTTTAATACTCTGCGAATGAAGTTTCTTATATTTCCTTTTGAAGAACACTCTAGACGGATCCTTACCATTACCATATCTTCTTTATTGAATTTCACCAATCAACAATGTTGATCAACAAGTTCTTTATAAGTCAAATTGTTGGTTTTTATCTTCTTTGTACCTCATCAAAGATATCCCTCGTGTTGTGAAAAATATTCCGCTTCAACACTAACACTTCTTATTTGTGGTAAAGGAACCATATCAATAGGTTTTCCCGAAACTATCTTAAAAAAACTCTTGCCAATTGACCTATTTTAGAACTGTTGTATGAAAATTCTTCCATAGGAAGAATTATGTTCCAATTATTTACATGTTCTTAGTAATATTATTTGGGGCTTCAACACGAACTTCCTTAGTAATATTATCAAGTATGGTATGTGTTTCAATTCTATTTCTGAAGTCTCACATGTGCTCTCTTTAAGTGTTATTGGTTGGGTTCTTCGTCTTGGATATCTTGGTAGGTGTTAATTTCCTAACTCCACTTGCTGTTGATTGGTTGTAGCCTCTTCATTTTGGATTTCGCTTTCTTTACCCTCGACATCCAGTGTAGTTTGTTATTCAATGTTGTTTTCTCGACTAATTCTTAGGGCACCTGGTGGTAGAGGGTCATTAAGGTTCAATCTGTTTATAACTCGAAAAACTCAAAAGTATTTTATTCCCTTTCTATATGGCCTCCAACTACATGCTGCCATTGTGAATCAGAGCTCTAATATTAAATTGATGTAGGATAAATAAAAGAAATATTAACTAGTAGCTAAACCTCACAAAATTAGGAAATATGGCTGATATTAGACTGCTATATCAAGTTTTAGATCTGAATTTCAACTTGGAATGCTGAAATTTCAGATTTGGTATAGATGAGATTTGATTGCTGAAAATTTACTCTAGGATTTCAGGGTTTAATATGGTTGGAATTTAGGCTTGATATGGATAGAATTTAGGAATCATTCCCAAGGTCTAATGAGCACCTTTACAAGAAAGCATCACACTTTCTGATTAAAAAAATCAAATTTGTAGAGAGAAGATTCAGGATATGTTGTTATTGAAGGGCTGACTATACACTTATTTATAGAGATGTTCTTAAAACTCTTAATTCTTGTAGGGAAAGGTTCCTAATAAATTTAAATCTTTTTCTAATAAAAATTCTATAAGTCTTAAACAACTAGGATAATCTATCTAAACTAAAAATAACATATTTAACTTGCTGCTACTTCTAATAAAAAATTCCTAACATAATCTAAATTTAAGCTCTTCTTTATTGTAAACTCAATTCTCAACCTTTATCCCACCATATGAAAACTTATGGATGACTAATTTTTTCCTTTTTTATAGACTTTAAACTCTTTTGCGTCATTGATAGAGCATATTTCTTGAGCCTTTGGTTTTAGCACAAAATTTTCTTCATGGTATAATGCTCTTCAAGATCTCTGGTGATGAAAATAGATAGCAATCAGGTTTTTTGCTGTTATACTTCTCATTTGAAGTGGCTATTGACAGTGTGAGGTTTCCAGTCCTTGATGAGCAGGTTCAAAGTGCAAGGATTCCCAACCATCCTGGTATTTGGGGCTGATAAGGACTCCCCAACACCTTATGAGGGTGCTAGAACTGCCTCTGCTATTGAATCATTTGCTCTGGAACAGCTGGACTCAAATGTTGCACCACCTGAAGTGACTGAGCTAACTGGACCAGTAAGCCATTGCACCCGAAGAACAGCTCAGATTATATCAGTTTCTTTTCCATGAAATAAGTACTCTCTTTTCTTTATAGGATATAATGGAAGAGAAGTGTGCGTCAGCTGCAATCTGTTTTGTTGCTTTCTTACCTGACATTTTGGACTCCAAGGCGGAAGGAAGGAACAGATACCTTTATCAGTTGCTATCAGTTGCAGAGAAGTTCAAGAGGAGCCCTTACAGGCATGCAGGATAGTTTAGTTTATGATTTAATGAATCAGGTGCTAACATGTCAATATGTCAATGCTGATCTATGTTGCAAATGTGCAGCTATGTCTGGGTGGCTGCAGGAAAGCAGCCAGATCTTGAGACCCGTGTAGGTGTTGGCGGTTACGGATACCCAGCTCTGGTAGCCTTAAATGTGAAGAAAGGAGCATATGCCCCGCTAAAGAGTGCATTTGAGCTTGAGCATGTCATGTAAGTATTCTATTAGCTCTCTATTTTCAGCTTAGATGAACAAAAATCTTACGTCTCTTCCATTTTGTTTGTCAGAGAGTTTGTCAAGGAAGCTGGGCGTGGTGGAAAGGGGAACTTACCCCTGAATGGCAGCCCACAAATAGTGAATACTGAACCTTGGGATGGTAAAGATGGAGTGATCATTGAAGAGGATGAGTTCTCCCTTGAAGAACTGATGGGTGAAAATGTTGGAAGTAAAGACGAGCTATAATTGAACTGAAGCATATAATATAGATAAGCACGTGAAAGTGCATGGTGAAGAAATTTTGTATCTCTGAGATACCTTGTGTCTTATTAATGCTGACTATATTAGAGGACTTCCAGGTCACATACAAAGGGGTTGAGATATCCCTCTTCTCGTTGTTGCGATCTGGAATTTTAATTGATTGGTACTGAGAAACAGAATTTGGTTACAAGAAATAGTATTAGTTTTCACATTAAGTGCTTTTTAACTGAAGATAGAATCTCTTGGAATCTTAATTCGAATGGTAAGTTCAGTTATTGTCTGCCTCATGAAGGCTTTTTTGCTTCTTTTTTTTTTTTTAATATTGTATGTTGTCTAGTCTATCTCCACTTATTGTTGATGAATACACCAACCATTTTTTACTATCTACCTTTTATGTTTTACTTTTTGTTATTCCTATTATTTGTTGAAGTTGTACCCAACATTAACTGCTATTATGAGCATCATCATCAATTATTGTTCTTTGTTTATTTTCCCTGCATTGTCTTATATTTGGGTTTGTCCAATGATAAATGCTTGCTCACATGGGCAACTAAGGGATTCATTTAGTGCAAGAGAGTGAGGAAAAAAAGCTCATTCCATTGTGGGTCACAATAGAACTTTTTATCATGCATGATGAGCAATAATTTCTTAATTACTAGCAAGACTGGTCGAACTTGTTCATATGATATGTTTGCTAAGATGAAATGACATTGTCTAGAAGCAGTTTTGATTTATGTTACAATCCTTACTGTCATATTTCTTGCACTTAATAATTACAAAGAGGATTGCAAATGTGACCTTCTTACTTTGAGAGTTAGCTTCTTGTGCAGTATTTGCAATATCTTAGTCTGTTGCTTTACTTACATGTGTAACTTGAAACCTTAGTTATTTGCTACTATCTTGTTTTATGTGTTTTTATTAGTGTTTTTTATTATTGTTTTACCAATACTGTATCACCCTAGAAGAATTTCAGGACATTCAAAGGAAAAGAATGTCTTCTATGCTTAAAAAATTCACAAGCATTAAAAAGCAGTAAATTGAAATTGCAGTATTTAAATAACTTTGGTATTTAAACAATTTTGAATCAATTGTTGGTTAGCAAACATTGAATCTACTGTCATGGATTGAGTCTTAAAAGATAGCAGTGTGAGTGACTACCCCTACATAGCACATACATACTATACTTGAATGCTCCTATGTAACATGTACAAACAATCTTGCAATCTAGTATAGTCAATCATCTTCACTATGCTTAGTTCCCGAAATGCAAATTACCTAGGATATAATTCAGCTATACAATTAAGTTCATTTATAAGGGAACTAATAGACCATAGATTATTCAGAGGCTACTCTCCAAATATTTTGTGCGGTGTTGAATAGTAGATAGTCTCAAATTATCTATAGTTGCATACAGTTGACTAACCATGAAATATCTAAAAATGGTTGCTGGTGACAAGTGTATAGTGCTCTTTTAGCACACTATCTAGCACCTTTACTAACAAGAACAGAAAGGAGCCATCTATGGGTCTAGCAAATTTTAATGAATTTGGAGAAATCAATTGATTCTTTTTACTCCTAACACATTGTTTGAATATATATGAAATATATGAATGTTTTGGGTATGAATGATTTGTGTATGGAGTTATTTGAGATTGTTGACATATTGTTTTCACCTTTGATTAGAACATGCACAAATCTCTCATGTTTTCATCTATGTTCCTAATACATTGTTTGAATAGATATGGCATAAATGAATGATTTATGTATGAATGATTTGTGTATAGAGTTATTTGAGATTGTTGACATATTGTTTCGACCTTTGATTAGAAGAAGTAAGAGTACTCATATAAACTTGCAGCAACTATCCAAAGATGTGGACGTGATGTCTTCAACTAACACTACGTTAAATTCAAATAATGATAATGATGTTTGTTATTGTGGATTAAGAGCTCCGTTAAGAACTTTATGGAGTTAAAAAAACCCATGAAGAAGATTTTATAGACGCCCTAAATATCGTGTAAACTTAATTTTTCTTGATAAGTTAAAATTGTTCATATATATGTTGAATGTTTTTGCCCAATAATTTTTAATGATCTTTTAGGCTAGAAAATGTGAAATTTTTAAGTGGTATGACAAATTTATCGACAGAGCTATTGAAGTAATTCATAACCTGAAGAAAGAAGTAGATCGTTTGAAGCAGGAGGCTAAACGAAGCATAATTGAATCACATTTGACATCCAAATTTGAGTTGCAAATAAAGCTAATGAAAGAAGACATTATTTTATTGAAAAAAGAGAAAAATGAGGTGAGATTTGTTGTACTGATTATTGTAATTTTGTACTTATGGTGAGTTTAAAAATATGGTTTGTTCTGGACAAGCAAAATGTAAAATGTACTATTTATTTTAAAACTTGAGTTATGAGAATGAAAACTCCTCTTTTGAACATTATATATTGCACTATGTTTTTTGTTTTTGGTTTTGTTATTCATGAAGTTGCTGTAATATGAACTTATCATAAACAATTAAATACAAAAATTATATCAGAATAAATAATTGTAGCAATATGTCCAATTTTGATTAGATATAAAAGTGATAATATTAGTAAAGTGATTACATCACAATTCATTTCTATACAAAAGTTATACTATCTATCCATCCATATTATAGACAACATCAATTTAAAGTCTGCAAATCAACCACATTTGTTTCCCTCATTTGCACTTGATTGAGAAGGTTGTTTATGTACTAGTTGATTTCTTAATGATCTCTGCCTTATTGCTTCAATTTGTAACCATTGAGAAGTTACGCTAGGTTGTCCTTTGACCTCAGACCTCTTGGTTCAAAAGATAGTTTGAATGAATGTGGATCAACTTTTCTAAACTTCCATTTACGACTATGCGAAGAGCTACCAACCTACAAATAAACAGGTCATTAATAGTATTCAATATTAACAATATTCAATCTTGAAAGAAATCAATAATGTTTGAAGATAAATATACTCACAATATTGCTTTGTTGACTTGCTACAACAACCTGTTTAGTTTGTGAGGAGACATCAGGAATGACCTAGTAAATATGAAACAAGTAATGTCAAAATATATACAAAGAATTTGTCATACTTGTGGAGATTACTGAGCGGGTTAAGTTGATAAATGATTGTACATTTTCTTACATTGTGACCAGAATTGCCACATTTTCCACATTTTTGTACTCACCCTTTCTACTTGATTTATTTGGATTTCTCAACTTAGTAGGCTCATTTACTCCTCTCCTTTCAACTGTTTTAGGTCTTCCAGGCATGGCTCTTTTCGCTGGGGGTTTACTATATCTTTTTCATCAACTATAGGCCAAAAAATAGGTCCTCTAATAGGTTGTACTACATGCTCATACATTGCTATAAATTTAGACTTCTTGTAGCACTCATCCACATATGCCTCTAGCCATTGTTTCTAATGGTGAATAACAATTACAACATGCTTGCGAAGATATCCATAAAGCTCCCATACCTGACAACTGTATGATTGGTTTCTACCAATCCTCACAATATGCTTTGCATCACCTTTGCTAATTTCATACGCTCCATCACCATTCCAGACCATTCTCCGTGGTATTGCATCTTTCTTATTCATTTCTAATTACTTGATAACCCTAGGTGCAATTGCTGATTTCCAACTATGTGCAAATTGTCTCCTCTCTGCTTGCCTCTTAATCACCATAATTTTGATTGTTTCTAGCATGCTTATAATTGGTCTATCTCTAGCCGACAATATTCATCCATTGAACGTTTCACTTATGTTGTTATCGATAACTGGATATTTGGATTCAAATTACTGTTAACATTATGCCTATCTCTCCTTCAGATATTCAAGCAATGATGATGCACATCCAGGTGTGATTTTGTCTGACCTTTTCAACTCGTTAAAATCTTCCATATATGTTGACAAACACAATTCCAAAATTACTTTCGCAAGTCTTTTCCTTTAAAGTTCATATGCCAATTATGGTATATGTGAGGTGCATACATATGATCTGTGGCATATGGGATCGTGTCTCATACTGCTATAATCAATCCCTATAATAATGGAATAGATAAAGTTAATATATAGTTGATATAATATAATATGTTCATTAATCAATGAAAAAACAAATGCCTTTTGCATATTTGATATTATTGTTAGTCTTTCACCACTACCCAACTCCAAGTTTGAAGCCAACAAACTTATAAACTAGGTCCATGAGTTAGTGTTCTCTACCTCGACAACTACCCATGCTAACGGATACATACCTCCATCCCATCCCTCCTAACTGCACTCAACAGTTGACCTTGGAATTTAATCTTCAAAAAACAACCATCAATACCAAAGATGGTCCTCAAATGCCTCCGTCCTCTTTTCATTGCATCAAAGCATAGGAATAATATTTTGAACTAAAAAAAAGAGATAAAGATGCATAAATTAATGAATAAACTTCCTAGACGACTACATGTTTTAATTATCATTGTCAATAACATGTAAAACTTAATAATTGCATACCTGTAACAAATTAGTTTCTTGATTTCTAGCCAACTTTAACTCAATTATTGATCCAGGGTTACTATTCCTTAACTCATGAGCATA
Organism: Erythroxylum brevipes; assembly: GCA_027479065.1. Classification (NCBI taxonomy): domain Eukaryota; kingdom Viridiplantae; phylum Streptophyta; class Magnoliopsida; order Malpighiales; family Erythroxylaceae; genus Erythroxylum; species Erythroxylum brevipes. Next base: position 7,141,742 of record JANIHY010000009.1, read on the forward strand.
TCCTTATAGTTTCGCATACTCATTCACATAATCGCTCGCCCTTTCTTTTATTAATCTCCTCTTGGCAGTTCTACACATACTTGAGTTGATAGATAAATTGAGCTTTTCTCGACATTCTTTGACATCTTCTCTATCGAGATACTAGGCTTCTTAAGTATTCTATTCCTAAAATGTTTCATTAGGAGCTTAATGGAAACTAATTTTGGTTTGTTGATCGTAAAACACTTATGCTCATCATTGTATGTCACCACTTTAAAGCACCCATCATTCTTGTGACAAACGACATACAACTTCCATAGGATCTCTCAATACATCTCACTCTCATTCTATGTCTTTCACTTTTCTTAAACTTTACATTGTAGCCTATCCACACTGCATAATTCACAATAGACTCTCTAAAATCTTTCACAGAGTCAAATTCCATTCCCAATCTCCAATTTGGCTCAACATCGGATGGATTGTGCCTTATAATACTACTTGGTCTTGGTAACGCCTCACCAAACTCTTCTCTGCTAGGATATTGATCACTACCAATAAAACTACCAAAATCTGTCGATTCAATTTCAATTGGTTCGTGGTCATCAGTGTAACATCCCGTTACTGTCATTAAGGGTATTTTGGTAATTACGAGTCATACTGATAGGTTTCACTGCATTCATTAACTGAGCATGCTACTGGCCTCTAATTATAGAGGAACAGGCTTATTGCATATGCATTTATTCATAGGTACGTGCATTCATGATTTTCCG
>JANIHY010000009.1:7142590-7158156 GCA_027479065.1 Erythroxylum brevipes
GGTTAGCATTTTGAGGATGACTTAGGATAGATGTTTGTATCAGTTTCCTTTTTGGTTTTGTTAGGAGACTGATAGACCTGTCTATTCTAGCATTGGATGACTGTACTGGATAATTGTTATTTTGGATATTAATTTATTGATTACTGTTATATTGCGATTTAAATTACTGCGATGCCATATGGATTTTAACGAAAATTTTCTGGTAGTGAACCGTTATCGTGGGATACGTGTCGGTGTAACCTTCGGGTTTTCCGATGTGTACCCTACGATGAGGGGGCACTACAATCAGGAATTTCAACATGTTTGAAACCATCTTCATCCTCCTCATCCTCTCCTCCTCCTCCTCCTCATCCACCTGTGCATCAACTCCTAAACTAACAGCTTCAGTATTAACACCTTTTGTGGCTCCACTACTTTTGTCCTGACCCTCTGTGGCTCCACTACTTTCCTCCTCACCCTTTATGGCTCCAAAACTTTCCTCGTCACCTTCCCCATCTCCATCCTCTCCTCCCAATGTAAGCAATAACTCAAGTACAAATGATGGGATATTGACAATGTGAGTTACATATACATCAATCCTTTCGTGAATTTTCATCAAATTGATAAGTCATAGACAAATTTCATTTGAATTAATCAACTTCAAAGACTTAATAAACTCAAAACTGGGTTTTTTGTAATAGGCCTTATTGATTTGAAGATATCCTAACTCCTTCCGCATCTCACATATTTGCTTATAACTAACAAAATCCAAGTCTACTATATAAAAAATGCTTGATTCCCCATCAATATATTTCAACTCTGGCTCTTCAACAAACTTTCTACCATAGAACAACTTTATGCTTCCACGTTCAACAGTCATATACCTGACAAATTTATAGTCAAATGTATCACTAAAAAGCATACATTGAAAGATATTATCAACAATAAAATGGATACTTCACCAAAAAACATACATTTAAATATTCTAATGCATGTTCCTGAGATTGGTTACAAATCCTCTACCCTTATTAAGGTGATTATGTTATTATTCCTTCATGCCTAAAGCACTTTATGGAAATGGGAAGTCACCTAACTTAGAGATGAAAGTTTCAGGTTGAGAAGGCAAAGAGGGAATGGAAGTTTCAAGTTGATTATTTTTCCTTTCTAAAAATGAAAAGTGTGTTAGATTAGGTGATAGGTGAGAACCTTATTTTGTTAACTAAGGGCCAAATAGCTATTAAGGTGTGGTAAGGTATTTTAGTCTAACGTCTGTTGAGTAAGCAGGGTTGTTATCGGAAAGATGTGAATGAGAGGTCTCTAAACTAGCAAAGTTTAGGTTTCACACTAATCACTTATAGTATTATTATTATTAGTTCTTATTAGAAAGATGTGATTTTTAACTATGTTTTTATGAACAAAAAAGTGAAATATCTAATGAAGGAACAAGGTGGGGTAGTTAAACAAGGAGGAGGAGGAATGTGTACCTGAAAGTTAGACTATATGTTAAACTTAAAAAGGAACTAAAGATTGTGGCAAAAGACAAGTTTGATTATGAGGGATGAGATCCATAATGTTTAATCAATTGTGTAACCAAAGTGTATTGAAGCTACAATTTGTAGTCAATGTTCACTTTCTGGTTACTTAATCATATTGCAAAAATATTAGATCAACCATACCTCTTTAATTTTTTATGATATCCCTTTTTGTAGTCTTGTAAATTAACACTACCATTAATTACTATCACCAAATAATATGTTGTATGAACTTTTTATTAAGAGACAATAAACTACTTGTGAATATTTTTCAAGACACTTCAATACTAGAGATGTAAGATCTAAACTCATTTCCAAGGATTCCTAGTGCATCTGTCCCATATTATATAACTAAGATAAACTAACACTTAAACCTTAATTTATTTAATATTTAAACAAAATAACAGCTTTGTTAATTTCTAAATTTTGATGTGTGTTATTCCTCTTTTTCATCATTCTTACAAGGGATGAGGGAAAAACAACATAATTCGAAAGAAGATAATGTAGAGTTATGTTTTTGTAAGCTTTTAATGAACACTTGAATACATGTTTCATATAAACATAAGGAATAAGGGAATTGAGTGTAAAGGCCAATTGAAGAAGTTAGGTAAAAATTTGTCAGAGGAATATAATCATTAACTTTTCTTTTCTCTCTTTCATCTCTCAATTTTTTTGTTTATTATATGAAGAATTATCATATATCTTTAATCACAAAAGTGGGGTATCATAACAAAGAGATTATATCACATTGTTACATTATTCGTTCGTTGCTAGTTTGTTAGATTTAGTTTATTTTTCAGTCTATTATTTGAATTAGAGTCTTAAACAAAACACAAAACACAACCTAAATTAAGTAGTGCCTAAGCACAGTCTCTTTAAGACGATATCTGCTTTTTACTACAAGTAATGACCTGTATACTTGCAAATTTTAGTATAAAACAAGTAGTTTGTTTTTACAATTAACAAGTTTGTGAAAATGCTAATATAGCCATTTATATGCTTATGAGGTTTCGGTTCTAGACGATCGTAGGGTTGATTACTCTATTTGGACTTATAATTATTCCCTAAATTGTGAACCCTAATCGAATTATGAACTTGCAATCTCTTAATTCACAAATTATCCACAATTCTAATTAGTTTTTAAGCTCTCTAGTAAACAATAAATTCTTACACGGGATCTCTCTCCATGAAATTACCAACTAGATTGATTAAGTGGTCAATTAGATTGCCTAACTCTTATTAATCTGATTCAATCATTTTCATCCAGCTCACCCTCTCGATTTGTTTCCAAAACATGCAAATACATTAATCAATCGCAACATCCAAACCAAATAAACACAATTTAACTAGATTAATATTAAATATAAGCAAAATCTCGAAGGGAAACTTAAAACATCGTTAACAACTCGAAATCCATAACCATACAACCCATCCCAACCTTACACATTAAATGAATAAAAAGGAAAATGGGGAGGAAATGAAACTTAGGATGGACGATTTAGGAAAGCAGCAGTGTCGAGAAATCACCTAATTCAAGAACCTTCGACGTCGGAACTCTCCTCTTCTTCCTCTCCCTCTCTCTCTCTTTCTCTCTCTCTAAGTAGGGTTTCCAGGTGTAGGCTTGATAGTAAAAGTCTTTCTAGGGTTACCTCATAATTCGTTTATAGTATTTTCTAATTAAAGTAACCCTAGTGTCTTTATGGGCTCCTAAATGTCCCTCAAAAACTCAAATCCAGAAGCATCCTCGTGTTTGTCTGCTCACAGCCACAATTATGGTCCTTAGTGCATGATCATGGCTCGTTTGTCAGCTCTCTGTCACGATCATGGCTGACTCTCCATGATCAGTATCTTGTATTCGAGTTTCTGTCACAATCGTGGGCTTGTGTTGATGCTCTGGCCGCAATCGTGTCAGTGTTTAGTTCGGGCTTCCCCTAAAATTCCTTCGAATGCCCTGATATACTAACAAACTCATCACAACACCTCATATATATATAATTGAAACTTAAAAACATGTTCTCACCAAAAAAAAAAACTTAAATATAAATATTTTTGAACTAACACAATTTTTCACCTAAATACACACTAAACAATCAAATTAATCACTAAGCACACATCAAATTACCTATAAAAATACAATGCGATCTACACCTATCGAAAATTTCTACCCTTGCATCCACTTTAGTAACTTTGGGTTTATTATTCATGCATACAGTTAGACAAGATTAGTACTTTTGTGTTACTTTTTATTTTATTTGAACTATATTTTTTGAGTTAATTTATTACTATTGGAAATTTAAATGTAAATTTAACTTGTTTAGTTATGAGCCTCCACTAGTTTATCTAGAATTGTGCAGATGATGATAAATATGGTTCATTCTAATATGTTGGAAAAGTTCCACTATAGCAATCTAGGTGTGTATAGTGTGTTTTTAATGTTTTTATTCTTCATGCACAATATTGAGGACAATATTGCTCTAAATGTGGGATAACTTTTGATTATATATAATTGTATTACATTTTTAATTTTTATAATTTTCATAATATTTTTAAGTTATTTTTGAGTTTTAGGCTAAATTACATTTTGAACCATAACGTTTTTATCTTATTACAACTTGAACCGTAACATTTCACAGCATTCAACTTCAATAATAATAAAATGTATCCTAAGTGGACAAAAATAAGGTGGAACTGACATTGATGATGTAACATTTATTATTATTATTATTATTTTTTTTTTTTTTTGAAGGTGAACATTTTTTATTATTTAAAATCAATTAGTGGGTTCCAGTGTCACATATATAGCACATGGCATAATGGTGCCCAAGTGAACCTTAGAAAGACTTAAATTATTAAAAATTTTAATTAGTTTAAGTGACTTTTTTAGAGAAACTTAAATTATTAACTCTTATAATACAGAGTCTGATTTTTAGAATATTCTAAATAATTTATCGTAACTGATTATGGTGAATCTTAGAATATCAGGTAAAGGGGTTTTCATGTTTTGCAGCGGTCACCAACGAAGTGTGTGAACTGTGAAAAGCTTTTTCATCAGTTTACAGCAACTTCAATCGTTTAAGTTTCTGTAATTGAGCTTTTCTTTCTATTAAACCTAATTCAAAACTTTTCTAATAATAGGGGACCAACGTACACGCAGCTGTATAATTCTCAGTCCAAAATATATGTTTCACAGATAAGATACACAGTCTCAAATCTACACATCATCATCCAAGCTAAAAATAAGACATATTATCTACCTTTCGATTCAACCATCTTCCTGCTGCATCCTATCAATCAAAGAATAACTGAGAGTTGAGAAAAGAAATAACACAAAGACACCTTCACTCTGAACCTATATGCTGCTCAACTTTACATGAATCGAAAACGAGATTAACACTGTGTATGTTTCAAGGGAATGGAAAGGAATTGGGAGTAATGGAAAGGAAATTAATTAAATTTCCCTTGAATGGTTAATTAATTAATAAAAGAAAGGAAAGTAAAGGAAAATAAAGAGAGGGAAATTAAACCTCAAAATTTCCCTTTTAATAAAAAAAAATCTGTCCAAAAGTGCATGAAAATAAAGGGAATTAAAAAAATTGACACAATTTTATCAAAAATACCCTTTTAAAATACCTCTTTATAAAAGACTATTTTTCTTCTACCCTATTGTCTTTCACTTTTTTTTCTCCTGTAGTCTCCCAGCATTTTTTTTTCTCCGGCCTTTTTTTCTTCTCTCACAACCACCAGGTATGTTCTCAATCTTGATCTTCAATTTACATATTTTTTTAGCTAGCTATTACTGCACTCATAATTGATGAAGAGAGAAAATGACAAAGAAAACAATTACCGATTGCCATAAAAGATAATTATTAGACAGAAGATAACCAAACGATTACCGATTGTCATACACATGATTGCACTTCTATTTTTTTTCGATGGGAATGATTGCACTTACATAGTCAAAAAAATATGGATTTTTACAAACAGTTATATGCACGGATAGATTCATCAAATTTATATATTATTACCTAATTTTCATTCTTTTCTATCTATATATCCAAACAATGGAAATTTTATTTCCTCACTTATTTTAAGAAACTCTAATCCAAACGAAGCAAATTAAATTTCACTCTTTTCCTTTCCTTTCGTTTCCTCGTTTAAATTTACTCTCGTTTCCTTTACATCTTAGATTGTCATACACAGTGTAACTTAAATTGCCTATGGCCGCCCAGACTGGAAACCAAATTTCTCCGAGCGCTTCGCCATAAAAAATTTCCCATCGTTTAGTTGATGCAAGAATCCCAATATGCTGAAACTTTCGGACTTCCAATAGATATAAATTGCTAAGCCCTGTCTACAAGCTTACATTTGATATCCTCCATAAGCATTCTTTTCGTAGGGGTGAATCTGCAAATATAGCTTTAATAAATTCTTCGACCTGCAGAAATGAAGAGCTTCTTAGCTCATTGTAGAAGGGTAGAATCACATAAAAACTAGAAAGAGCTTCTTAGCTTATTGTAAAAGGGTAGAATCACATAAAAAATTATTTGATGCATTTAAAAAAAAAACTATCTGATACATTTAAGAATGAAGATTTAGAAGGACTTGATTTGGATGCCACCAGCTTCTGTGGCCAAAAGAAAGAAAAGAAATACAGTTTGCTAGTACCCAAAATATGAAGACAAAAAGAAACTGCAAATTTGGTCAAATATGCAGCTTGCAAGTTCCATTTTCAGCTAAATAAGTTTTCTCAATAGATCTGCCTTATCCCTGACATGTGCAGAAAATGAGAATTGAACCTCCTTTCCCTGATTCGCCACATCCACTTCCCTTGAAAACGATGAAAGGGAACAGAAAGTTTGGCATTTAACACAGGTGTTGCAATTTACAAACCTAAAATTAGATTCATAAGTAGGAGTGCCCACTAGGGCATGACAAACACCAAAAGGGTCAATTCTGATCTGACTGGAATCGGACTTGCCAATTTTTTCTGCTACGACCAATTAAGGAAAATCGGACTGACCCAACATGAAGTCAGTAGACAAAAATAAATTTGATTGGAATTTGACTAGGGTATTCAGACCTGACCAGGCTAGAATTCGAGCCCAGACCTTCCCATTGTCATTATTATTGCCCAACAAAAGAATCTTTGACCTCACAGTATCAATGAACTATTTTACTTTTGACAAATTCTATTCATATTTAAGTCCCAGGTAAGCTCAGATATTAATTTACCTCTGAAATGGTAAAACCAAATCTATGAAGTTCCCCACTCTCCCAAGCTGTCGTGATTGATTTTAGAGGCATGTCCAGCAATTCTGAAATCATTGAGGAAAATGAAACTTGGGTACTTGCATAAACAAACAGGTTAACAATTGAGAAACTTAAGCAACAGACAAAAAAGTACCTGCAAGCTTGCGGATTTTAGATAAAGATGGTATTAGGTCATTATCTGGGTGTCTCAAATATTCGTCTGAGTTTTGCCCATGGATGACAGCAGTCAGGGACTCCATCAGAGGAGATAGGCTTTCCAGCATCAAATTGATCAGTCTTTGCAGCTGGGAATTCATGAAGTGAGGTTAATAAATCCCAAAAAAATTTAACATTTGAAGAGTAAAAAATATAACTTTGTTGATTTGACATTACCTGTAAAGTTTCATCAGCTGCCATATCATCTAGGAGGAGTATGTCTCGCAAGATTCTGGAAAAAACTGACTCTAGAACTGTACACATGCTTTTCTTGTAAGTTGAAGGGAGTAAGAGAGGCTCCCAAATGATGCGTACTTTCTCGAGAATGAAAATAACCTGATCAACAAAAATTCAGTTCCACTTAACTCTAAAAAAGACAGCAACAACCGAAATGACAAATACAAGACTGAAAATTCCACCTGATCTATGCTAAACTTAGCAGACTCATATTGTTGCATTTGATGAGTGTTCTGAAAACCATCAGCACCATCAATTGCCTAACAAAACAGAGATTTGTTATAAACCAATACGTCCCAACATTTCCTAACAGTGGTAAGGGACCATATAAGGAATGTCTTTCAATTCTAGTACCTCTTTCAAATTTAAGATCACGATTTCAATCTGTCTCTGCAGAATCTCCTCCGCCATTAATTGAAACCGCGGAGCCATATCAACAAAAACAGCATTTTCTTTTATTGGGGATGGAAAGTATGGACGGTACTACAACATGATTCAAAGACAAAATAGGGTTAGCTTTCCCACCATCAAAATTTGGGATTTTGTATCTCTCAAGAAGGCGGGGTTTGAATTTTTTATTTTGTTGTCTGGGTAATAACAATGTGGAATTTGCAAGTATACAAATGTTATTGCTAGAACAAATCACAATTATGTCATCCTAAGAACAGAGGAAACCACATAGTACTCAATTATGCTTGCTCAATTACTCGGGTAGATATAAAGAAGATTAAGCAAATTTTTTTAATGATCATAAAGCAGTTGATAATCTATGCATACCTGAAAGGCCAGTCCAAATATCTCTTTAGATAAATAGAGACAGTCATTGTGCATGAGAACAGCAACCTGGTTGATGCCATTAAGCAGCCTTTCTAACTTCACAAATCAAATTTAAATATTAGCATCACAAATATGAGCATGCAAAAGCCACAAGCCTCTTAGATCTTTGTACTGAAATTAGTAGAATATTGGTAAAAATCAAAGTAAAAAAAAAATACATGTGAAGCTCAATGAGAAGATAAAACCAGAACTTATTATGATAGCTCTGAAGAGACATCCTAAAATGCCTGTGGCCAACCTCCATGTCTTCACAGAATGTCGATATTATGCATGATATAGTTCTGCATTGGATAACTGAACCACAGAGCTACAAGCAACTGACAATCTTCCATGTTTTCTTCACATACACTTACCTTCACAGGAATAACTGCCTCATAAAGAAGTATAACATCCCTAGCAGCATGATAGAACTGCAGTGCAACTCTTGGAGATGAAAGGCAAACAACCTGCACCAGATTTACAGATCATTGGTCAAGAAGCTATGAGTTGGGTGACATCATTCACTTAAGTTGGCCCTATTTCCTACCTATTATTAACAATTCAATAATGCAATGACAGGATTCTTTGATGCCCTATTATATACAATAACTGGAAGACAGACGGTGACAGAAGAGGAGGTGGTGCAACAAAAGAAAGCCAAGGGAGGACATTTCATAACTGATTGAAGAGAGATACGAGTTGATGAATGTTAACCACATGGAAACTAGTTTGGCACAAGAAACTTATGTTAGCTCAATGAGGAAGCATAGACAATGATATAGGTAAATAATAAATTTTAATAAAAAGGAAAACCATGGATTCCTCTAAGCCAAGTCCTTGAACATCACCTATAGCTTCAACTCCTAAGGCAGAATTATTTTGATATTTCTATTAACCCAAAATTTGAAATCAGAAAGCCAGTAGGATTATGGACATTTGTTAAAGACATCTTTTGGGGGTAAAACCGTAATAAACACACAGGCTATACAAAATACTAGTGCATGCCAGGCAAGGAAAACAAAAGCTTATGAATGATCATGCCCTTCTAATTGATTTAGAGAATCACTACACTAGCAAAAATTCAACGAATTTCAAAGAGACCGAGTTCGATTTTTCCATGTTACTGGTCAACAACCTTCAGTGTCTGATGAATCAACTCCATCAATTGTGAAGCCGTTTCAGATACGACACACCTCTCAGACAGAAAAAGCAAGTTAACAACATACTTGGAGGAATTAACAGAATTTCTATCTTTTAGTGGCACGGGATCTTTTCTCATATACTCCTGCAAAAACATATCATTACTCAGGAAATAACTTCTTAGATAATCACATAAACAATTTCGGTCATTGGATCACACCTGAGGAATGGAAAAATCACAATGTAAAAGCAAATTTCTAGCTTTTGCCAGGATTTCTGTCTTCTTCCTTGAAGCAAAGTGAACCTCAACATTTTCAGTAAAATTGCTCAACTTCAGGTCCATGTTATCAGCTGATGAGATGAACATCATCTCCTTTATAGAATTTTCAAATTCAGATGTATGCTTGATAATGTTTTGAAAGTCAGCTAGTTTCATGGCATCTTCAGGGACAGCCTAAAGCAAGACAAAGAAGGAAAGCATGCGCAGAAAGAACATTTGAATCAAAATATGTAGCAGACAAAAGTTTTAAAATGAATAAATGCATTATAGAAATCAATATTAGTTTAGAAGATTGAAAAACCTGTTTCATTATTCAGCAAGACAACAAAATGAAATGTTCAAACCAATGAACTTTGTAGATTAGTTACCATGTATGGATATAGCCCTTACTTGACATATACAAATAGATCTGTAATTCTTACAAGCATACATATCAAGAAGTTAGTTCAGCACATCTAAAGATACATTGATGATTTGTTAGGTCAACCCCAGCACAAATATCCATCATCTTTTTTTTTAAGTTAATAATTTTTTTTGAAGAGCAAATATTCATCATCTTATGAAACACAAAAAAATGAGAATAATGTCTATAACTCCATCAGTTCAGAGGCATTCTTTTACTTGCTTGGCAGTACTATGCAGTTGTATATTACGATTCTAATATTGTCAATAATTGAGGACGATGATAAGCAGTTCAACAATTAATTCAAGCTTCAACTGAAACTAACTAGATGCATATATTTAGTGAAATTAATTAGTATAACTTCCTGTTCAATAAAAAGTCGTAAAGATTTGTAGCTCAAGTTTAAAAAGTCAAGAAAACAGACCTTTGAGAGAAAGTTCGTAATAATAAGCTCGGATAACCTTGGCCATGTCAGTCGTCCAAAACATCGAACCCAAGTACCATTTTGGAAGCATATACCTCTGTAAATAAACTTAATAACCTGAAGAATCCCCGAGTACAAGGTGACAGCATCCATTTTTCCCATCTAAACAAACATTAGAGAATGTCAAAAATACAGTTGAAGCATTGCACCTAAAACAAAAAGCAGTTATCATACACTAAAGACATTATTTTCACTTTTTCTTCCAGTTTCTCTCTCTCAAGTATAACTTTGGTTGCAACACAAGACATTCCTAGGATATCACCAACTCTGGGTTGCAATACAAGACATTCCTAGGATATCACAATTAGCACGATTACATGCATTACTGCTGCATGATGGAAGAAAAAGGCATTTATTACATTATCTTCTGCAAAGGTCAATAAATCTTTGCCCGCCTATACCACAAATCTGTTTATACAAAGATCACTTCAACTGCAAAAGAAATGACATTTGACAGACAAAACCATGTCAAATCTCTAGGCCTGTGCAGCTTGCAAATTATATTCCTTACTCTTTGGTTTTACTTTATACACAAGCCAGTGTGTAACAATCCATGTTCAAATGGGCTCAAAAACAACCCTATTTTGAACTTTAAAAATCACATGCTTGAAAATAATTAGCTATAAGTCTGTAAGTTGATTACTAGTCATATTTTATAAACTATCCTATCTCTTCCCAATCCACCCATGTAATGATGGAGATCAAGCATTGCAAGTGGCTTCAGGCAAGATAGAAGGATTGGGACCTGGACTTGTTGGAGAGCTTGGGCAGCAAAGAGAAACACTTAAACAAACTCAACAAAGTGAGCAAAGAGAAACACTTAAACAAACTCAACAAAGTGATATCAGGGAAAAAGATCCATTGGAGAATCTTGGAGGTCCAACGACAAGGTTGCGGGCTAAGCATGCTAAAGAGGCTCTTAACAATCTGATGGTAGATCTATATGCAAGAGAAGAAGCTAAAATACTTGGGAACACATGATGATTCAAGGCTTGGAGCAATGGGTTGGACTTGTTGAAGAAGGCTGGACCTGATGCACAACTGGAAACATCTCATTTGTTACAATTAGGCTGTTTTGAGCATCTCTGGGCCAATTGCTTGGGCATCTTATTTTATTTATTTAGAACTTTTAGTTATGCTATTCAGGACTTAAATAAGTGGATTCTAGCCTTAAATAAGCCTAGTTACATCTTTTGGTTTGTTTGAGGCTAATCAACTTGTTTTAAGCTTATTTGTTAGGAAGTTTATTCTTTTAAACTAGAATGGGCCAAAACCCAATTCCTCCCCTTATGAAAGTCGTCCAAGTCAATAGGGTTGGTATAAATACTCTTTATTTCAAGTATTGTAGGTAGACTTCATTCATTCAAAATTCAGAAAACAAATTGAGTGTTCTTTTGTATTACTTTAGAGAAATCCTTCCTTGGTGTTCTTTAAAGACTTGGTTTTTCGTTCAAGCAAGTGCTTGTGAAGATCAAACCCATTCCTTATCACCCCCAATCCTTTCCTAAATTCTGTGGGTGTGGCAGAAATACCTTCTGAGTTGTTTAACGTTCCTTAGATCCTAGATTCATGATTTGTGCTTCATCCAATCCGAGGTGAAGAGCTTATCATGTAAGATATCATAATCTCTCTATAAATTCTTTATGTCCTCATCATGTTCCAAATCTACAATCCAAATCCACATCCAAAATCTTCCATCTTTCCTGCTTTTACTAAAAGTAAGCTAGGAGTCACTCCTTAGTCATGATCCTTTTATTGCACCACTCATGATCCTTGTTATCACACCACTCCTCGTACTTGTCATCTGCAAGTATCATAAGCCTGCCACTTTGACTTAATTTATCCCCATACCAACATGGTACTCGTAGAGGTCAGTTCTGATATAATCTGTAATGGTCCATATTCAAACTGACCTAACAACAGTACATTTCAGATATTATAAAAGCCCATGCCCAAAAATAACTGTAGAAGCTTATTAGTAGTCATTTCAGCAGGCATTATATACTATCATTTTTCCTCATTCCTATCTGATATGGGAATTTAATTATCTGATATAGGAATTTAACGCCCAGTTCATGTGGGATGCCACACAGTAAAATCTTAGCAATAAAAAAACAAAAACAAAAATGTTTGGTGGTAGAAGAAGCACTCTTTACCTTATAATCATGTGATGGCATTATGTTCAGTACCGCCATCGTCAATTCTTCTGATACGTTTTCCACATCCTCCACAAATGATATAAGTGATCCACAATTTACAGCAGGAGTGAAGACAAACTTGATCATTTGATCAGCCACTTTAGCAAATCCATAATCTAAAATTCCAACCACCTAGTGAAATAAAGACTTAAAGCTGTGTTAAAATTTTGCAACTTGAAGATTTATACTCCATTGAAAACTTAGTTTATTTAAATTCCAGTACAGAGACGAAGATAAGATACTCAAGGAACATTTTGAAACAGTTTTCTGGGGAACAAAAGTAAGTTCTTGTGTTTTGAACTGCTTTTCTCATGATAGCAAAGGTCTCTCAACAGATACAAAACACTGGAGGATTATTTCACGAACACACATATAGAAAGAAGATAATCTTACTAAAAATGTACTCACTTCCATGGCTTCCAATATTGTGCGAAGGTCAACCCCAGAAATTTGGTCGACACTCAACTGATACTTGACTTCAACTGTACCAGAATCAGGATCAAATCGCACAGCATTTTCCATGAACCTCACAAGCACCTCTTGAATCTACAAACCCAAATCCAATTCCTCTAAAATGAAAATCACCAATATTTTTCAATCAGAACACAAAAAATTATAAAAACTATAGCAAACTGCTGAGTAATTGATTCATTCATGCACTCGATACTACTGCATGGCTAATTTAATTTTAATTGCCAATTTGGAAAATATTCTCTTCCGTTTACCCTCAAAATTTATCAGCAACCAAACAGTGCCTTATGATAACTAGTCAGCAAAGTAAGTTGAAGAGAAAGAGAGAAAGCCACCTCCTCAAAGCAGTCGAGCCATTCCTTCCTCAGCATACCAAATACTACGGGCTCTGTTGCATCCTCCTCATCGTCATCAATCCTCAACGCCTTCTTCAAATCCCTAACTTCTTCAGCGGCACTTCTCAGACGCCCATTCTTAACCGCATCTCGCACTCCTCGAAGCCTGTGGATAATTCCCACAATTTCCCCCAACAATCCGAGCAATCCCCTCTTTACTTTCGCCTCCCTCATTTTCCCACTCATCTCAGACACGATCTCCCTAATCTCAACATCGATGGGAGCCTCGGAAACTGAGAGAAGAAGATCCGAAAGGGTGCCGTCAATCCGGTCGGCCTGAGAAACGGCGTCGTTGCAGAGAGAGAAGAGGGAGGAGAAATCGGAGCGGTGAGAGAGGAGGTAGTTTCGGACCTTGGATTTGATATGGAGGGAGTGGGACTCAAGGCGGGTGATAAGGAGGCGGAGATCGGGGGCCGAGAGCGGGGAGGTTGGGTCTGAGATGTCGCTAGTTGAGAGAAGGTCTGGGATGTTAATGGAGTCGAAAAGAGCATCCATGGCTGGATCGAGCGAAACAAAGACACAAGGTGATGGGTAATTCTCTGGAAAGCTCTTCTTGCATCAAACAAAAGAAATAACGACTGAACGTTAAAACGTTAAGTAATCTCTACCAAATGATAATCTATGCGTGCTCTTGTAGCCAATGACGAGAAATTTGTGAAGTCTGACAGCACGCTAGACGGAGAGGCTTCTTAATATCAGGAGGTTTCGAGTCACGGTAATGGAGAAATCTATTTGGCCAACAATTTATCCCTTACGGATTGATCTGTTGCGAGCGAGAATTAATAATAAAAATAGATGATTTAAAAGAGTTTGTCCATAATTATTGGGACCCTTTTAAAATACCTCATAAGCTAACAAAAAAAAAGGATGGTTACTGTCACCGGAATTTTTTGGGCACGGTAGAATTTGAAGTAAATTACTGAAAGTCTCATACAAAAATTAAATTTAAGTCTATCAAAGCTTATTTCATCCTTTTTTTGTAATTGTTGTACAAATTAAATTTAAGTCTACCAAAGCTTATTTCATCCTTTTTTTGTAATTGTTCATCAATAATGTTTATTTTTGAACATCTTAGGTCACTTGCATTTAAGCATTTCACTCAAATTCTTAAGTGTTTTATTCTACTCGGATAAAAAAGATACAAGAAAGCCTACCTTCGATTGTTCTATTCGAAAAAGATACAATATATATAAATGAACTCTTAAGGGACTTCTATTTGAAGCATTTTACAAGAATATGGTTGAACTCTTAAGGGACTTCAACTCATCTGATACCATTTGTGCTCTTTGTCACAATGTTGATGAAAACAGAAACTACATGTTCTTTGCTTGTGATTTTTCTAAAGCTATCCAGAGTCGGATCCTTCATTTTTTGGAAGTAGTAAACCAAACTTATGAATGGGAGAATTCTATCCTAATTGAAGATGCTTTCATTACTACCATATATATGATATGGAGAGAGCGGAACTGCAGGTTGTACAAGTAAGTAGAGGAGGATAAATGCAAAATAGCTAACAAGATCATTGTTTGGCTTAGATCTGCATTATTGTCCAGGAAAGATGAAAACCTATTAACCCCTTTATGAAGACTAGATGGAACTTATGAATTGTGGTACGCTTGAGCCTCCTTTGTAATTTTCTGTTACACGTCGATGTTTTGTTTAGTTACCTCCATTAGTACCTAGTTAGTCAATTATATTATTATTGACAAGTGTTGTAACACTCCCTGTACGGAACCTACAGCCACCCATATACATGCAACCAAATTCCTATACAAACAATCATGACATACATTTCTATTCATTTATTGGGACTATCATCACACATTTGTCTATTTAATGTTGTACATATACATATTACAAAATTTCATATCACTTTTATCATTTAAGAGTAATATTACATCTTTGCACTTATATGATAATCCAAAAGAATATAACTTAAATTTTTAGTTACAAACTGTTACATATATAATCATCTTTAACCAAAAAGATACAACCTAAAAGTATATTTACTACTAACGGTTGGCGCCTTGATTGTAACATCCCACCCCCTATTGGAAGGGTAAAATAGGAAATTTGTCGTAGGATGGAATTGATAGGGAATAATTAGTACTGTTCATGCATAATAGGATTGATACACAGTATCAATTGTGTACATGGAATTTTGG
>JANIHY010000009.1:7184250-7208868 GCA_027479065.1 Erythroxylum brevipes
AGTAACTGTGTTCTTCCAATCCTCATAACTTCTTACTCCAAATCCCTAAAATTGCATATTATATCTCAATGAAAAGGTTAAAAGATAATTTACATCTTATATGCAAGATGTAAAAATCAATGAAGGCTCTAAAGGGGTGAGAAACCCTTCCAAAGATTCTGCCCAAATTTACCGTATGAACAGTAACTAAATTAGGTCCAACCCCCATAAGTTTTTACTCCTAAATCCAAATAAGGAAAATTATACACCATTAGAAAGCTCTAAACATGTGCTACAATCTTCAAGAAGACCCCCAATCCAATTCAATCTCTAAGAGGGTCGAAAACACAAACAACATTTATGCTCAATGAAATAGTAAAACTATCATATGAACAGTAACTGCACTCTACTAAAAATCCTATCTTTCTATTCCTTATGCCAAAAAATCCAAGCTTTAAGTCAAAAGAAAGATCAAAACATGTTCTAAAAGTTTCATGAATAACTTGTAAGCAAATTCAATCTCTAACCAAATCAAATTCTCAATCAATGTTTCTGCCTTTATAAGTCATTCTCAATAGTACACAATTTTCAAAAAGCATAACTTCCTATCCCATTATCGAAAAATTACATACTCTATATAACCAAAAAGATCAGAAAACATGCTAAAATTCTCATAAAGGACTTAGAACCAAATTCCATCTCTAACTAGGTCAAATTCTCCCATTATTGTGGCTGCCATGTTATAGGGTGTTAAATCAGCATAGAACCTAAATCATATCCAAACTTTCAAAATTCACAACTTACAATTCTTACATCCACAAATAGCATATTATACCTCATTACAAAGCTAAAACATCCCTATACCATTTTCTATAAGGTCACTTGAGCTAATTTTAACCATAACAATCTAAAATTAGCATAAGAACACAAAAATCACCAACTTCCTTACTTAGAGCAATTACACACATCAAAATACATTAAGATACAAATGACCATCTGAAAGTTAATCAGCCATATCTTTCAACCTAAAAATCGAAAAATGCTATATTTAGTGGTGATAGAAACCTAACAAGAAACTCTTCAACTTTCATTAAGGCCAAATTCACAAAATCAGTCTACTTTAGCCTAGAAAAATTCCCAAAGTCTCTGGTCGTCAATGTTAGAACCATAATCAGGACACTATTCACCCTGCACACATATGTCACTTTCAAAGCAAAATTCCAAACCTTTCAAGCCACAATTGGACAAAACTTCCTTCATAAGAATTCTAACCAAACTTCTCAAGTTTAATTTGAGCCAAAGCTCATCTCAGTAACACAAACATAGAAAAAGTTATGATCAAAAAACTGAAACCTACTCAAGGTAAATTTTCCAGATTTCATAACTTAACTCCTTTCATTCTAACACCATTCCTACATCAATAAGTATCCAATTTAGCCAAGAAATGAGCCATAAGTTCATCAAGCCATTTCCTTGAATAAGTAGTCACAAATTGGCAGCACACACTCACAAGTTTCTTACCTTAATTAACTCCCATCTAACATCATACTAACTTCATAAAAACCAAGTCAAAACTCTTAATTCACATACTTCACCTACCATGTCATTTATCCCTATACAAACATAACCTTATACCTATACCATCAACACACAAACTTCATGCAATTAATACACAATTAATGACAATTAATGCTTCTAACTACCAAATTAAAGAACATAAACACAAATTCTTACCTAATAAGCTTCAAATCTTTAATTCCTTCAACTAACACCAATTCCTTCACTTCACTTCACTTATACGAAAATCACCATTTTTTTAAAGGGATGTAGGAGGCTTAAGCTTGAACACATGATAAAGAAGGAGCTTTAGTTAAGGAGGAGAAGTATAGCACCTTACAAGTGAAAGAAAAAAAATACCAACGAAGGACAGGAAGGAGAACCCACGGATGAGAAGACAGTTGCCCTTTCAAAGTGATTTTTTTGCTAATTCAAGAGGAAGTGTTGTGGAAGCACTTAAATTAGATATGATATTTATATAGCAAGACTAAGTAGGCAAGTGACATGTGTCAGTTGCCACTTGTCCTGGTTTTAAGTACTCCTCAGGTCTTTTTCCAATTTCAATTCAATTTCTAGTCCAATTTCTCTCCAAATTCTAATGGCTCAAAGTAATAAATCCTAAAATCATGTATCTATATTTTCAGTGCCATTGGGCAGTCATTTTTGGTACCGAAAACTAAATCAGTCTGTCACTTGTCAATTTTTACGGTCCGAAAAGGTATTCCGAAAAATTTTCAAAAAAATTTCTAAAATTCCCTAAAAATGTAAAATACACAAAACTCCACTCCAATTTAATTTTCAAGAACAACAACATATTTTTCAAAATAAACACATATGCCGGAAAATGTCATGAATGCATTTAAAATCATGTGCATATACAAAAATTTCAATTTATGTGTAGGTGTAGGCCATGTTATGCATGAACATGCTGAGACACGTCTACACACTCATAACCCGTCCCAAATCACTATTTTACTCTTCCCATCGGTGATGGGATGTTATATTATGTGAGTCAACCTAGATGATTTCCTAGGATTGATTTGATTTGAATTTAATTTAATTTATTACATTTCCAATATTATTGAACTGTTTGTGAGTTGATTCTGGATTCCGGACCTGAAGTCTAAGGAGTTTGATAGTTAGGCATGTATTGGGAGTGTTTTGACTTGATATAAAATTTTGATATTTGATTCTTCATAAAAGTTGAATGCCGGACTTAGGTCTGATGACTGTGAATTTGTATGAGATTGTGATATATGAGATTTTCTGAAATTGTTGCATTTCATATCATGCATGCTCAGATAAAGGCATTGTGACTTGAGTTGCTAGTATGAAGCGCTTCCACGTAGAGCTTTAATTCATGATTTTTTGATTTTGTGCGTACAACTATGCTTCGTGATTCTGTTTGATTGAGCCCTATGGGCCGATATTTGAATAAGTTTGTGATAGGCACTCGGTCACAATAATAAGAAAGAATGTGAGTCTCGTGCATATAATATTTAATGATTTGCAAAGCTGAAATGAATGAAAAATTGTTATGATCTTGTTGTTGTACTTGGCTATGTGGATTGTGAGATTATATGATACATCATGTTGTGCGAATATTTGGCGTATATATATGATCTGAATGAATATATGTGAGCTATGTGGTATGTGTTTGTAATCTGGTGAAATCATCAATGATGGTTCACTCATTGAGTTCACAAAGCTCATAAAAATTGCAACGTGGTTTTTCAGATATGAGACAGGAGACTTAGTTCTTAGGTAGAACTAAAGGACCCTTTGGATTTTGTTATAGATCAGAGGTCTTTCAGTTGACTTCAAGAGTATCATGTTTTGTATTTTGTTGTATTTTCGTTAGAACCTATATGAGGTCATGTAAATATTTGTCTAAAGGAAATAGTGTAAACTTGTGGGGAGTAGTGTATGAATGGTTTTAAAATTTAGTGATTTTTTATTATGATAGATGATGCCATGTATAATTTGGTTTTGTTTGTGTTCTAACATGCCATTATCATAGGATATGTACTTAAATATGCTTGAATGTTTGGGTATGTATCATGTAGTAATGGGATGTTGCATTTATATTCCTGAGCCTCAAAAGAATTGGATTTCCTTAGGTGCTCTTGATATATAAGTTTCTGATGGTGATAAGAAACCAAAAGTGATAAAGGACGTCATAAGTATAATCAAAGGAAAATTATAGTATAGAATGTATGTCTTAATAAGTAGGATAACACTAGAATCGATGGCTATACCTCAATAATTAGGGGAGAATAATGGTAGGACAGAATTGTGGCATCGTAGATTGAGTCACATAAGTAAGTAAAGACTTGAGATTTTGAGAAAAAAATATTGTTGGATGGAGTTGTGGCTAAAAATATGAATTTACATGGGTCTTGTGTTTTGAGACAATAGTGCGGGTTAAAATTTAGTTTTGACATGCATAACTCAACTTGTATTCTTAATTATATTCACTCAATTTTATGAGGTCTAGCTCCGGTCCAATCCCATAAAGGATGTAGTTATTTTATCATATTCATTGATGATTACTTAAGAAAAGTACACAGTGCATTTTATGAAATTAAAGGATGAAGTATTTGAAAAGTTTAAGAAGTGGAAGATAATGTTTGGAAACGTATTGGAAGATAAGACATTTAGAATGAAAAATGACTTGAAAATTTGCAATAGACATGAATTTTATAAGGAAGGTATAGTGAGGCACTGCACTGTATGTCATATGCCACAATGAAATATAGTATAAAATGGATAAACTAAATACTCATACAGTGGTTAAATGTTGGTCTTCCAAAGCAATTTTGAGTTAAACTTATTAACATTGTTACTTATTTGGTGAATATATCTCCACCAAGTGCAGTAAAGTTTAAGACTCCTCAAGAGATTTGGTATGACATTCCTTATTAAAATTCTAACTTGAGGATATTTAATTTCCCTGCTTATGCTTTTGTCAATGATTGCAAATTGGAGCCTAAAGCGATAAAGTGTGTAATTTTTTGGGTATATTGTTGGATTAAAAGGGTATAGATTATGATGCATGAAAAAGGATAGAGCTCTAAGATTTATGATTAGTAATGATGTTACTTTTAATGAATTTGTTATATTTGGACAAAGAGTTTGATGGATTTGAACTTTGAAATTCTTAAATTGATATTCATGATGTCTTTGTTTTATCTTACATACTCTTGCATTCCTTTTCAAACAGTGGTGTATTCCCTCCAGTTAACTAATTAGCATCATATGTTTATGTTTTAGCTTAAATAATAGATTTTCTCGGGATTACATTATATATCAAAACTCATAATGCCTTACTTTCTGATTTTCTTGCTTTAATATATTAAAAATATAACAAAACTATTGAACAAGTGTATTATATTAAATATGAAATATTCTTTTTTTACAGGCCCTATATTGTGTTGAAGAGAGTCGCTCATCCTTCATCGTTGTAGTTTGTAGTTGTTCATTTATCCAGGTAAGTCGTTCAACTAATGTCTACCATATGTATTGCTTTAATAATAATTTTCTAATGCATTTAGGTTTTGTGTAAATGCAACGGAGGTCTTGATTTTATGTTGTTGTTTAGAAAGTTCTTATAATCATTGACGAGTTTTTATGTTCTTATTTAATACTCTTAAGTATTTTTTGTATATAGAATGAGTTTGAGATCTTATAGATGATTTGAGGCATAATAAACCCTTAGGACGATATAGAGGTTGGGAACCCGTGACGCAGCTCCCGTGAGGCTTATCGGTGAGAAATTTCATGAGCCTTATGAAAATAGACATTTTCAAAGCTTTTGACTCTATTAGCTAGGAATTTATTCAATTATGTCTTGAAAACCTCCCTCCCAAATTTGTTCAATGGATTCTGTCCTGCATTACTTCCTCATTTCTTAGTATTTTGGTAAATGGTACTCCCTCGATTCCACTCCCAGTGAAAGGAATTAGGCAAGGAGATTCCCTATCTCCTTACCTAGTTACCCTTGCTATAGAAGGTCTTTCCAAGTTTCTAACCAAGTTAATCCATTCTAATGGGAGTTTTAAATTGCATCACAGATGTAAGGAACTTTCTCTCACTCATCTCTTATATGCTGATGATTTATTGCTTTTGTATGGTGTCGATGTCTCTTCTATCAATCAAATCATGCATCTGCTAGCACTTTTAGCTGAATGGCCAGGTTTTAAAATGAATGTTGCAAAGAGCAGTTTGGTGATCTCTAAAGATGTAAGGAACATTGCTAAAATACAGAGACTTATTGGGCTTAATATTAGCCCCCTTCCTTTTCGTTATTTGGGAGTCTTTATTATTTCTGCTAAACCTAAGTTACAAGATTGTTTGGAAAAGGTCAAAGCTAGAGTGATGGCTTAGCATAATAAATTCCTATCTTATGCAGCAAGACTTACTCTAATCATATATGTACTCAATAGTTTATATCTTCATTCGACTGCTTATGATGCTTTGCCAAGATAGATCATTAAAGAGATAGATAGGATAATGAAATCCTTCTTATGGCCAGGAACTACAGGTACCTTTATCAATGCTACAGTTAAATAGAGTGAGGTGACTCTACCAAAAAAAACAAGGAGGCTTAAGGATCATACCAATATCTACAATGTAGAATGTCTTGACGTGTAAAATATTATAGCAGTTATACAATGACCATAAAGCATTGTGGACTAAATAGATTCACGAATATTATTCAAAGCACTCTAAATTTTGACAGACTGATTATTCTAAGGAAGGTTTTTTGATACTTAAGCAGTTGATGAAACTAAGAGATATCTTCTACCCTTGAATCATGCACATAATTAGTAATAAAGGTAAGACTTAGTTTTGGTTTGACAACTGGTTGGTTAGCAGTCCCCCCATTCATTATCCGATCTTCCTTTATATCAGAAATAGAGTACCTTTAGCTTCAAAGGTTTCTTCCTTAATTGTGAATGGTGAATGGTAAGCAAACATTAGAGGATTTCATTCTCTTGTGGACCACTTCCCTAGACTTTAACACACTGTTACTAATGATTATGTCATTTGGGATCTTAACTCGAATGGTGTATTTACCAACTAGTTTTGTAATAAACTATTTTCTGCTAACTCCACTGTTGTTCCTTGACACAACTTGCTATGGACACAATATCTATCCTAAGGCTTCCATGGATGGATATTAAGAATTGGCTTCAAACTAATAGCTAATGGAGGGGTATGGTGGATGCTTCATGCTTATTATGCAATAGGGCTATTAAGGATAAGAATCACTTATTTTTTTCTATCCAGTTACATTAAAGTTATTTGGAGTAGAATCTTACATCTATTTCCTATCTCTCATTTTAGATATCGCTGGAACCATGTCCTAAGATAGGTTATTTGTCACACAAAGAAAGGGCAACCTCATTCAACTCTCCTCAAAGTTGCTTTTACCATTACTGTCTCCTACATTTGGAAACAAAGAAACAATAGAAGATTCACGGATAAGAAGGAAGATAAATATCCCATTGTTGACAGAGCTATCAACATGATCAGATCATATAAACATGCTAAAAGTGCACATCTTTCCCTTTCTAATGATATGAAGAACAGATGGCAACTCTAAGTTTTTCTTTTAATTGCACTTTGATCTTATCACTTGTACATTTTTTTATCATCTTTTTTAATTTTTGGTAATTCTCCTATAGGCTTTTAAGCCTTGAACTCATTGTAACGTTGTACTAGTTTCAACTATAGTAATACATTATTCTTTTTTTTTAAAACTATTCAGATGTTACAACACCAATAAAACAATCAAAAGTTGTATATTCAACATAAATTTTTCTGAGGCTTTTTATTCCCTCAACTGGGGCTTTATCTTAGATACTTAGCTATGGGATTGCCCAATCAGTTTATAACTTAGATACAGGCTTGTATCTCATATGCATCATATTCCATCCTAATCGATGATGAACCTATTGTTAGAGGCTTAAGGTAAGGGGACCCCTTGTCTCCTTACTTGTTTATAATCAGTGTGGAGGTTTTCATAGGGATGATCAATATTGGTATCTTAAAGGTACCAAGCTTCGCTTATCACTACAGATGCTTTAAACCTAACCTAGCTAGCATTTGCAAAAGATTTGCTCCTACTTTGTGGAGCCACTTCTCCTTCAATCAATATACTCTTTTGCACTTTAAACTCCTCTAGACAACATTCAAGGTTGAGTTATAACCCCAAGAAATGTTCCTTTTATGCTTCAATAGGGGTTAATCCTGCCATATACAAGTTGGTTCGTTCTTTGAGCTTTAACTCAGTAACTATTCCCTTTAAGTACTTAGGTGTTCAATCATTGAAAATAAATTCACATATCATAAATGTATCCCCTTACTGGACTCAATTAATAAGAGAATAAACAATCGATGTAACAAGTTTCTTAGTTATAAGGGAAGACTGTAGTTGTTATCTTTGTGTTAAGCAATCTGGCTATCTATTGGTGCTCCTATGTGGCCCTTCCTAATGCAATAATAAATGTTATTGATAGAAAACTAAAGGACTTCTTACAGATTGGGTGAAACAACATTAAAAAACTACCTAAAGTAAAATAGACTTTATTTTGTCAACCTAAGTAATACAAGGGATTAGGGATCAATTATGCCAAAACCTTAAGCAAAACCTTACTATTGAGAGAGAAAATTTGTGGGTTATATGAGTACATCTATACCACATCAAGCATAATAGTAACCAAAATGTCATGGACTCTCTAACATATTCTCCACACTAGGAGTTGGAAGCATCCATTGATCAAGCATAGGATAGGATGGCCACAACACCTTTTGGTTTGATCAATAGGATGATTTTAGTCCACTATTCAAACTCCCATACTTTAACACCTTGAGCTCCCTCATCACTCTAAGAAACAAGGTTTATGAGCTAATAAGAGTTAATAACTAGTCCTAGCCCTTTCGTTATACCAGGGGATTTGAATTAATAATTAGCAATATGCAAAACTATTCACCAAATCCTTCTCCATAAATTATCCAATTGTTAGCTAACAATTCCAAAAAAATCACCTTACATTCATAGGAAATTTCTAATTTACTCAATCCCTTCATTGTGTCCTGGCATAGCCTGGTCTGGAACACTAGTATCACTCCTACTCATTCCTTCACTTTATGGCTGGATTTGACAGACAGATTGGCAACAAAGGATTCCCTAAAGTCTCATGTCTCCAATGCTCCATTTGAGCTAGGCAAACAGGATATTGAAAGTTTCGGTCATTTATACTTTTAACAAGTATTCAGTTTGGCTATGGAGCAAATTTCTTCACCACCTTGGCTTAGACTGTAATAGAACAGTCTGGCAAGAAAGAAACGGTAAACTACATGGTGCTACCACAAGATTCTCATGCATGTCAACCTACACATTTCCCTAAGCAGCGTAATGAGAACTAGATGGAGAATTTAAGTTACCCATTTCCTAATTTCCCTAGATCACTACTAAGATCTCATGATCCCTTATTTAGCTAGTTTTAATTTGGTTCTTAAGCTAGATTCAATACTCGTACCTGTAACTTTCTTAGAACTTGTTGCAATTTATTTTTGTTAATTAATTTATCCACTTGCCTTACAGGAAGAAAAGCTCCAAATATACATCGAACCAATTATAGTTGTAACAATATTGAAAATGATCAGAGAGTGTTCCAGAATATATAATGTGACTTTAATTACTAGAATCCTATTTAATATACCTTCTTAACTACTAATCCATCATATGTACCATTTCCTTCGCATAGTGAATCAAGGAAACTATTGTCTCCTCTCCTTGTTACAAAAAGAGTTGCCAATATGGCCTGTTTCAGCTACGTTCATTTATAATCCTAAGCTCATTCGTTTCTGTCGTACAGTAACTCAATAATGTCTCAGGATTTGTAATTCCCTACTTTCATCTTTACTCCAGATATCGTCCAAATTTTAACCAAATCAAACAGTGCAAACTCTTGCAGCAACTGGGATTAGCAATAATAAAATTTTGTTCCTCATGACCACAATTAGGGTTTCATTGTTTAAAATATTTACTTAAAATTTCATAGGAACTGGACATGCTATGCTCCTTTAATTGTAACTCTATTCATCACGTAGGCCTAAAACACTGCACTTGATTACAAAAATAATGACATTTCGGGAGCTGGGATAAATGGTAGAATAGCTTCACCAAATAACTCAAACAGTGACACCAGGAGACAGCCACTGCTCAATTCATCATTCCGAACCTGTTTCAGAATTGCTGACATTCTAATGGATGGATCATCACCCTTTTCCTTCTCACCTATATGGTTAGATTCACCATCATTCTGTGTCTTTTCAGAAGGTGTTCCCAAAGGATCATTTGGGGGAACTGGAGCCATTGACTCCACTTTTACAACAGATGGTGAGGAGTCTATTGGCATTATATTGACCCGACCATCAGTAGCCATCTTCTTTGCCTGTGTTTGTTGTTCCAAGTTCTCCATGCTTGCCTTACGTTTACCTTCACAATATACACAAGCAAACGAGATTAAACTCCACCATCTCTGTAGTATGCTTTCTACATGTTATAGGAGGATATAAAACAGTGCACGCAATTTTAGTGTATGCTTTATACATGTGACAGGGAGAATACATAACAGTAAGTGCAATTCTTCTCCACTACTGAATAAACATCTCAAACTTATTACCGAGGAATCTGCTTAATTGTAGAGAAGGTGATAAACATGTACTATTGTTACAATTTTTAATTTTCTTACATAGGAGTGGTCTATATGAAAGAAGTCTACAACTCAAAAGTTTTAGGCATTGGGTTATGCATCTTTCTTTGTATATAAACCACTCCAGTCTTTTGTCTATTTGACAACATGCAATTAAGATGGATATCTGTTGTCACCTCCTCCCCAACCTTTCCCACAGCAGGAAATTAAATGGAGGACTTTCAATTGCCCTGATCTGCTCTTGTGACTAGTATTAGAGAATAGAAATGTAAAGTAATCATATTATTCAGAATTACATAGCTTTAACTATGGTGCCCTCAACAACGGTTAAGAAATGTAACTCCAGTATGTATCTCACGTACAAGTTCACTCACACTGTACGACAGGATACCCCCAGTTCAAACGAACTCAAAATCAAATAGAAGAGAGAGCTGCAGATTTAGGATTTATGTATCATCTATTTTGTTGGGGGGAGTAGAAGATGTTCGTGATAATTGAACATATTTCTTCTCCCTTTGCAGGAAATGCACCATCACTGGCCCAACTGCACTGGCGGATAGAATTAATACTTAAAGGCACACGAGAAATTGCTGGAAGTACTGAAAATCTTGTACAACATAGCTAAATATGCAAAAGTGCAACCAATAATGCATGCAATAACAAAATAACTGCAGTTAGAAAATACTATTTCACACCAATAAGACAATTGTTCAGTCCAACGAAAAATATATATGTATATCATCAAGCAAGTACAAATTGCCAAACAAGTAAATTTAGAAAGCTTACTTGGATGTTCAGTAACTAGTCTTCTGTTGATTTTCCCAATAGCATATGTTGGAGGCGACGGCAAAGGTGGGAAAATCTTCAAACAGTCACGTATACAATGACCTGCTGCACACTGGAAAGTATATCACATCAAAAACCCTTTACATAGCAAGAGTATTTCTACTGGATACCATATGCGAGAGGAAACGAAGAGCAGCTTATATAGTTAATGATTTTAGTGGCATCTTTAGGGGGATGCGACATAATGTTGGGTGTGCATGGTTAGCCACCCAAGATGATGTCCAATGAAACTTTCATATGAGAACTGGAAGGGGTGCATACTGAAATGGCTGGTGATCCTGACAAAAACTCTTAGTTGATAGTAGAAAAGGATTTTCAAAAGATGTTGCCTCCTCCAACCAACTTTTTATATGTTACAATTGAGTATCAACTGAAACAATATGGAATGCAAACAATCACTGAACACATTTGATGAAATCGGTTGACTTCTGAGTGAATTTAGTTTGTTGACATTGCCATCACACAGGAAACAGGATAATTGAATTCCTTTGAAAGAGGGTTCAGAAGCCAACATCTATGGCGAAAGAGCTGATACAATAAGGATTCATCTGGCCTAGCATTACTTCATACTCATCTGCAATTGTGTTGGTGAAAAAGAAAGACACTTCTTGGAGAATGTGTGTCACTATAAGAAACTTAACAAGCAGACTGTGAAGGACAAGTACACCCACCACTATCAAAGAGCAGAGAGGATTTTTGGACCTAACTGAATATCATAAAAGATTTATCAGGCACTTTGATATTATAATTAAGAATTTAACTGAATTGGTGAAGATGCTTTACAGTGGAATTCTGAAGCTCAATTTGGTTTTGACAACCTGAAGGGAGTCTTAATTACTGCTCCTATACTAGCCCTTCCTAATTTCTAAAAGAGAAATTAACTCAAATGCAAGAGGTATAATCATGGAGGCTGTTCTTTAGCAACATCAACACTTTATTGCTCATTTAAGCATGGTAGTATCGACAACACATCAAGGCTTAACAACTTATGAAAAAGATTTTCTATAAGTCATTAAAGCCATTAAGCATTGGTAACATCGTTTGATTGGGACGCATTTCATAGTGAGAACAAATCACAGAAGTCCCAAATTCTTGCGACACAACTTCATTTCAACAATCATGGCTTCCTAAACTCTTAAGCTATGGGTGTTAAAGAAAAGGTTGCTACTGAGTCTCTAGCTAGGCTCTCTAATGCTAAATTGTTCGAGTTAATCTCTAAAACTCAAACTGATCTGTTACAAGACATCAAACAAAGTTGGGAAGGAGACTCAGCTATACAAGACATCCAAAAGAAGGAACCGGATCTCTATTCAGCAATTCAGCCAGGCAACTTCAAATTATGATCTCAGTTTCATCAAAAACTTGCCTACTAAATTCAAGAATCTTCTGAAGACCAGCTAAGGCCACTTTAGGTACCTTAGAATAAAAACCCCAGAATATTCACTACACAGATTAATAAATCCAGAATAATATTGATCAATAGAAAAATTATCTTGACTTAAATTATTAATCTCGAGTTCAAGTTGAAATTTTCTTGCAGTATTATCTTGATTGTATACAAGCTTTAAATAATCCCACATCTCTTTGTCTTAGCAAAGGGGCATAAATTGTTCACCATATCGCATTCAATAAATGCTAAAGTCCAAGAGATAATCAGAGCATCCTTTGCCTCCCACTAGCTAAGTTGCTAATCCATCTTTAGGAGCAGCAGAAGACCCGTCAATGTGACCTCAAAGCTCCTTCCCTTTCAGAAACATTTTGAAATAAAATTGCCATGTTGCATTATTCTTTCCTGCAAATTTGAAGCCAAAGTCTCTGTAGATATTTTTCCAAAAATATTCTCGGTAGCCATTCTCAAACAAATTCAAATCCAGAAATCTCTGCAAGGCCTAACACAAGTTGACCCAAAAATAAATCTCAAAGCATAGTAGTTGATTAAAAATTAATCAACCCACAATGAAAATGAAAACAGACCAGAAAACTTCGATGGACAGAAGTGAAACTCTTATACCATAACAATTTTCGAGTAAATGGCTGAATTGCCTCCTCTTGAGGATCCTTTCCATTAAATAAGAATTGTTGTACAATCTACTTTTGATAATAATATATTCACACTAATCATTGGTATCCTATTATAGGTAAGAATATATAGATAAATACAGCTAATAGACTAATTATGGTAGTATGAATCTCATAATCTTAGCCATATTTTTTGCCATCAACTTTGCAATTATCATCTGCCACAATCTAAATTTCTGCCATTGGTATCACCTATCTCTATCAACACCACACCTTTTAAAATTCTCTACGTTTATCCTCATCCTTTCTATGTTTCCAACTTTGCAGGTGACTCAACAGTGTTAAAGAGTGGATCAAGTTCTCTTTGACAAGGAGACAGCTGTTCAAGTGGCCAAATTCCATCTTAAGAGAGCACAACACAAGATGAAACAACAGGCGAACAAAACGAAAACAAAGAGATCTTTTGCTACTGGAGACTATGTATATGAGAAGCTTCAACCCTAAAAATATAATTCAATAGGAAGAAGGGTGAGTCACAAGCTATCACCTCTACTCTATAGACCCTATCAAATTCTGGATAGAGATGGAAGATAGCTTACAAGTCGCAACCAGAAATGTTGATTCATCATACTTTCACATTCTCAGCTCAAGAAACATATTTCAAGTGATACTTCAATTTCTTCTGCTCAATTGGCTCAAATTGGATTTTATGATTTATTAACTAGTGGCCATATGGGAAGGAGAATGGTGAAAGGCACAATCAAACAGCCAATCAACTTCTGATTCAACGATCGGACTCACAGCCTAAGAATGCAACATGGGAGTATTTGTATGACCTGCAACGATGATTCCCCAACATAAAACTTGTGCACAACGTTTCTGAGAAGGGAGGCATTGCCACAGATAAAGAAGTAGACGAAAGAAACGAGACAAGCAGTTTAAATAGTTAACATTTTTATGCTTGTAATTGTTAGGATTTAGGAACAGCATATAACATGTATGCAACTTCTGGTTCAGTGCTTTAAAAGAATGGATCTAGATCAATCAGAGAATGCTCCGCTGAATATTTGTTATTTCAGCCACGTACTTTTTCAACGGGCAAGCACAGAATGAATGAATTTGTTTGTGATTTTCTCTAAAGGTTCGAGTCCCAGGCAACCCATTAATGTAGGGGCTGTTTGATAGTTGTACATTAGTATGTGTTATTCTAAGTATTTGGTATGTGTTTCTTGCATAATAGGTTATTATTATGGTGTTTTAAGACTTATTTTGTGTTTTTGTTTACTTTGATCTTCATGGTTGTTCTTTTATGTTTGATGTTGATTTAAGGTAAGAATTGATCATTTTGGTGTAAGAAATGAGGGCGGCCACCTTTATGATTGAGTTAGGAGCCAAGAAAGGAGAAGTGGAGGAGTTGTAGAACAAGAACCCACGATCGTGGGAATGGGCTTGTTTCCCACGACCATGGGAAATCTCTTTAGAATGTTTCTGCCACATTAAACCACGATCGTGGGAAGCATAAGGATAATTCCCACAATCGTGGGATGCTTAGCCCGAAGAGACACGCGGGTTTCACCTATTTTTTTAGTGTTTTATGACTTGTCTTGTGACATCTAAGGGCACAAATCCCTAGGGCCAAAAGGGTGTCAAAAAAAATAAGACAGATTAGGAGCCTAAAGAGAGGTAGAGAATCAAGACTCCCATTCTAAATTAGGCAAAAAACACCCTGTCCTCCAAATTTTTCAGATTTGGGCAAAGAACAGGAGGAACTTGCTTCATCTAGTTCCTATTTCGTTTTTTCTCTTCTAGAATCTTTATTATGGATTGTTTGGTTGATGGGGATGTTAATGACATTATGAGTGGCTAAAATATTTTTTATGGTTTGTTGTTTGAACTATTTTTGAATCTTCAGTTGTTGATTTAATAATATAAATGTTTGTATTATTTATTGGGCTTAAACCTTGCAACAAAACGAGAGAGTGAGTTTGGTAATCTGTGTTAAACATACGAGGGTTGATGTTTAATAGACCTATAGATAACAAGTTAGGAAGAGATTTCAATAAATTGTTGATATACTACCTATACGATAGCTTCATATCTAGTTGAATGTTTAAAAAAGGCTTTGCATATTGAGAGATCTCAAAGCTAATCTTAATTTCATTAACTAGTGACATTTAGTTGTACCTTCAAAGATAGTAGCTAAAATTTTAGGAAATCTTTGGCCAAGCATATATCGAATCAATTGACTAGAGGGGCGCAAATAGGGACAAATGACAAGTCTTAATTTTTAATTTTGATTTTCTCCAAGTTTTAGTTTACGATTTTAGTTTTGGACCTTGTTTGCATTGTTTCCTTTTACCCTTAGATTGTCTTTGTTTTATCTATCTATTTAAATTTGTTTGAATCGGTTTCTTAAAAAAAGAGCAACCTGAATTAAGTGGTGCCTAAGCACAATCCTTGTAAGGTCCATATCCGCTTTTCACTACAAGTAACGACCCGTATACTTGTGGTTTTGAGCGTAAAACTAGTAGTTTGTTTTGCAATTAAGAAGTTTTTGGCATCGTTACCCAGAATTGTTTGTTTAACATCTTGTTTAGTTTAGGTTACTTTGACTTAAGAGTTTTTTATACTTTTCCTTGTGTATTTGCAAGTGCATGAACACAAGGAGCGGGCGAAGGTCTACTGAATTTAGTGACGAAGAGTTATCAGATATCACAAGGCACGAACGAGAGTTGAGAAGAGCGAATCGCCAAGACAATATACAAAGAAATATGGCAGAAGAAAGAGAACAAGGAGGGGCCAAGAAGACATTGATGGATTTTTGAGGCCAGGATTCAGTCCTTAAGGAGTTGCAAGGCCAGCAATTCAAATTAATAATTTCAAGATCAAGCTCACTCTCCTCAACATTCTTCACAGTAGTGTACAATTTTATGGGTTGTGTAATGAAGATCCCAACGCCCATCTTGCTAATTTTTTGGAGATATGCGACACCTTCAAGTTTAATGGGATATCTGACTATGTTGTGACGTTGCGATTGTTTTCTTTCACTTTGAGAGATCAAGCAAAGGCATGATACAACTCACTCAATTCAGAGTAGATCACTACTTGGGAACAACTAGCCCAAGCATTCCTCACTAAATACTTCCCCTTGACCAAGACAATAAGAATCATAAAAGAAATCACAAATTTTCAACAAAGTTATAAGAAGTCTTTATATGAAACTTGGGAGAGGTTTAAAGAATTATAGAGAAGCTAAGCCTACCACAACCTTCCGAGGGAGTTCCTTTTGCAAACATTCTAAAATGGTGTAAATCAAAGCAAAAGAGGAACCATTGATGCAACTGCTGGAGATTCTTTGATGAGAAAAAATATTAATGCAGCTCGTGATCTTTTGGAAGAGTTGGCGAGTAATACTTATATGTGGTCAAGCGAGAGGAGTTAACAGGGGCAAAACGAGCAAAAATGTATGATCCCAATTGACTCCATTACAGCATTCCATGTACAGATCACAACCCTCACCAAGCAACTGAGCAACATGCAAGAAGCATCTTCATCTACAGCCAAAGCTATGTGATTACAGTGTCCTTTATATAGTACCCTTTCTCTCTCTTCTAACTAACTTCTCTAACCGTTTGATGACCCTCCCCTCTAGATTCTCCTAGAATATGTCAACATGGGTTTGAGGCCCATGTTCTCCCTCTTTCTCCTAGAATAACCACTATGGGTTTAGGACCCACAGTGCTAACAGGATCTGTGATGCTATCATTTAGTTTACAATTTTCGCTTTGGTTGCATTGTTTTTTTTAACCCTTAGTTTGTCTTTGTTTTACTTATTTATTTAAATTTTTTTGAATCGATTTCTTAAACAAAGAGCAACTTGAATTAAGTGGTGCCTAAACACAATTCTTGTGAGATCGATATCTACTTTTACTACAAGTTATGACCCGTATACTTGCGATTTTGAGTGTAAAACTAGTAGTTTGTTTTGCAATGAACACTGTTCTTATTTTACCTGAGGGTGTTCTCATCCCCTTCTCTTATCTGATTAGCTAATGGAATTTGTTTCTTTGTTCTATCAATTTTATTCTCACAACAGATACAAGCATCAAATTTCTAGCTTAGAGCAGCAACTTACCAATAAAGCATCATAGACACGCCAAGCTTCAAATCTTTTCATCTCGTTTTTTTGTTTTTCAATAAGCATCTCTGGTTCAAGAAGTTGCAGATATGGTGCAAGATTTGGCAATATAAGAAGACGAACCTGGTTATCAAGTACAAGCATTAATTACCAAAGGATCAAAGAAATGTACAATCATTACAAGTACAAAAACAAAATAATCATAAGTAGAAAGATTGAGAGAAATAAACACAATATGCAATAACTATTTAATTATTCTGGAAATGAAGCTTGGATTTTGATAAATAAGGTCACAACAAAACTACTTTTCAGAACTGTTGTCAACTTCCTTGAAGCAAGAATTCTTTCCGTAGAAATTCACCAAAATTTGTCTATAATGGTTCCTCAAGATATAATCATTTAATTGGTACTCAGAATTAATGAGAAAGTGCACTGTAATAAAGCAGAACAACTTTTTTTGCAAAATTACTATTCAAATGGTTATCTACAATAGCCAAGAGTAAGCCCAAACGTCCTAGATTATGTAGCATTAGGGTAACCACAGATTTGCTATTTGATAGCAAAATGAAAGAGAGAATACCCTCTACTCCTCCTCAATTTAACAGTAGTGGTATCCTTTTCCTTAAAACTACAATGTTCAAGGCTAACCTGATAAGAGTATTGACAGATTCAAACATTGAGTTTATAACTCTAGGGTTGTTTGAAATTAGATGAAAATAAAAATCATAATTTAATCCTCTTTTTTTATGTATTTTCATTACTGCTATCTACTTTTTTTAATTTTGAATTGGTATAGCAATTCAGATAGCAGAATACTCCTAAGAGCTACCCCATAGAAATAATAATGTCAGTTGAAACTGAATAGGT
Source organism: Erythroxylum brevipes (assembly GCA_027479065.1). Taxonomy (NCBI): domain Eukaryota; kingdom Viridiplantae; phylum Streptophyta; class Magnoliopsida; order Malpighiales; family Erythroxylaceae; genus Erythroxylum; species Erythroxylum brevipes. Next base: position 7,202,383 of record JANIHY010000009.1, read on the forward strand.
TAACAAGAGTCCAATACTAAAACACCTCGAATGTCAAATGGCCATCGACTACAATACTAAATGGCAAATATGTCAAGAAAATCAACTTATAGTCCAAACAATAATGTTTTTGAAAACTGAAAGAACGTAGGTTACATAACTTCTAAACTTCCTCCAAGAAAACCTCAAAAGATTATCCAAGTTAATTATCTATCATTGAATAGGAAAATGCACTTTCATACTCTAGTAAGAGTATCAGTGATCATGTCATCATCACAATGATAATAGATGCCAAAGAAATATTTGGCTTCTCCCGACTTCATTTCTAATACAAAAGATTTTCATATATCAAACACTAAAAAGATGTCAAGTAAAATTGCAGGGAACAATTCGAACATTTATAAATGAATAATTGTTAGAACCATGATAGAATAAAATACCGCATTTGTTCCCAGAGCTGTTAACCCTTGAATTGCTCCATAGTGCTGAGTTAATGATCGTTTTGGATCCAAAAATGCGTTGACCAAAGTTTTCGTCAAACGTGTTTGAAGAGTGATATAGACATGCCCAAATCTGCACCAAATGTAAAATGTTAGATCCAACCATATAATGAGAAGTTAACTAATTCATAAACAAAATAGTGTCCAGTTGGTAAATGAAATATAACTCCAGTGTTGGCGAAAAAGAAATATCAAAGAAAAAGCTATTTTTATTCTCTTGCATATACATAGGTTACAAGCTCCATATTTATACATGTATACCTTGTGCTAAATAAGAACATAATCACACATTAATACAAAATACAATATCACCCTAATAGATCACTACAGACGTAGTTTCGCAAGAAGACAAAGTCAAAGGTATATTAGGCAAATACTGGGCAGCTGTTGGAGGAAAAATAGGAAGAAGTGGGTAGTTCCATATTTTTAGTAGTGGGTTATAGATAAGTATTGTTACTTATTATCCACAAGTGATTCTCTAGAAGTCGATCTATAAATAGGTCACTATTAATTGTGATAAGGGTGTACATTTTTCTATTTTCCGGGTATTCTTGGAGTTTAGGCAACTCGAATTATCTTTTTTAACTGGTGTGGTAATCTGTGAGATCCTCCTGCACTCCATATATCAGTACATTTACATTCATAAAAAACTCACATTCATTATCACCTCCTAGTCCTATCACACCCATATGATAACTCATAAATAATGATCACCAAATGACTCCAACAATCACTCCTCGATTTTGGTCAAAACTTCTCCTCAAGTTGGTGCCACACATACCAAAATTTGCAAACTAAAGTATGAAATAACTTGTTGATAAGTCCCTTGGTGAATACAATAGTAAGTTATTTTCTAAATTCACACATGGACCATTTAGAAGATCATTGGTTATCTTCTTTTTCAAAAAAAGTCAATCAATCTCTACATGTTTTGTTCAATAATTTGAACTGGAATACAATCTATACCAATGGCAGCCTTATTATCACAAAAAGAAAGTATAAATGATATCCTTCTAACAATTTTAATTCTTCCTTAACCTTTAGTAGCCGTAATAATTCACAAACACCTTATGCCATAGCTCTATATTATGCTTCTACAATAGATTTTGCTACCATACTCTGTTTTTTACTTCTCCAAGTGACCACTTTTCCATCTACAAATGTGCAATAACAAGATTTTGATCTCCTATCACTCATACATTATTCATATATATACATTACATGTACACGGAAATAATTACATAAATATCCCTATAATAACTATAATAATATTATGAACACTTTACCATAAGTTGGAGCATAGATGTCAATTCCCAACTCAGTACAAAAGCATTAAACTCTTGGTTCCTGGAATGACTTAGTAAAAAGATCTGCTAGCTCATTTGCAAAAACTATAAACTCTAACCAACTCTTTAAATACAATCTTCTCTCTGATGAATGAAAATCCACCTCTATATGTTTTATCCTCTGTAATAAACAATATTAGAGGCTATATGCAACACTAAGGCAGTTTTCACATGTCCAAATCTTACCGGTCTCAATGGAGCAAGCTTAGGAGAATCAATCTCAATCTTCTCTAATAGATGGTGTAACCACAGTAGCCCACAAGTCATACCTAACATAGCTCTATACTCAATTTATACACTAGAGTCAGCCACCACATTTTGCTTCTTAATCTTCCATGAAATTAAAAATCATCCTACGAATATACTAACCAAAAGTAGAATGCCATGCATATCCCTACATATCAATTTTGTCAATGATAATGATAACAGTGTAGGAGTCCTTGTCCAGGGGCCTGTTTAATATACCAGAAAATGCAAAGTGTTGCCTCCTAAAGGTCATCGTGAAGAAATTCCTTTTTTATATCAAGTTAATGTAATGGCCAATCAAACTAAGCAATAAGAGATGTAACAAAATAAACTAAGGCAATCTTGGCAACAACTAAGAATGTGTTCTCATAGTCTGACCAAAAATCAGTGTATAGCCTTTGGCAAGTAAAGAAGTGTTATAGACATATTTTAGGGCAAGAATTATGAAAAAAGATAGGATAAATCAAGCAGAACCAAGGAAGATCAAGCTCAGAAAGGAAAGAATGATGATATGGCAAAACAGAATTACAACAAGGATAACAAGAATCATGATTGCAATCAAGATTCCATAAATTAAGGTAGCAAGGACGATAATATTAGTTGTTTATAATGCAAAAATATTCTACAAAATGTTACAAAATCCTATTATGATTGTCTTTTATTTTCTATTCAAGTTCTAAAATAAAGGGATCAAAATCCCTATTATTATATACTACCTAAAATAACAACCTAGCTTTGTTTTTTAAACAATTGAACGTAACGAAAGAGGACAAGCAACAAAGTTTATCAACTTGGGATAGATAACTCTCTTCCTTTGAGCTCCAAGGTGGGCAGCCCCCTTTAATGAGCTAAACACTTCCCGCCACTCTAAATCACCATAAGTTGCCATAGAAAACCCAAGAAAAATCACCCCTTTACTAGATCACAATCTAAGACTTCCAACATCTAGGCACTAGGGCCTAGAGTCATGGGAGATTCCAACAATTAGATGAACCAAATAATGGAGATAATGAAACATATGTTGGAGGAACATAGGGTTGAGCATCAAGCAACACTCGCTACCTTGACCGATAGAATTGACATGTCAGACACTCGAGAAGGCTAGTAAGCCAAAGATGAGGATGAAACTAGCGATAGTAAGGTATCAACGGAAGCATAACTAGAATCTGCATCATTCGGACATTCAAAAAATAGCTTTGTTCCCCGATATGCAAATTTGGATTTCCCATCGTATGGTGGCAAAGAAGACTCACTAGGATGGCTAAACAGATGTGATCAGTTCTTTCGTAACCATTGAACAACTGAAGATAAGGTTGGAATTGCTTCATTCCATATTATTGGAGTCGCCCTACTTTGACTTTTCAAGTTATCTTAATAGACACAATATTTTTCATGGAGCAATTCAAGGACTTATGTCATCTTTGTTTTGGACCACCAATGTGAACCAATCCCCTTGGAGAACTCATCACCCTTAGGCAACTAGTCAATGGAAGAATACAGTGTGTGCTGATCAACAAGTGTATATTTTCATAGTGAGGCTATTTGAATCCATCCGCCTCAATGTGAAAATCCATCACCACATAGATTTGGTATCAATTAGGGTGTTTGACAAAAAACTACAACTCAATAAAGAGGAACACCACAGTTATACTAGATAACATTGAGACCAAATTAGAATATCATAGGCAGTAAAAGAGGAACAAGGCAAGATAACAATATGGAATGCACCAAGTAACCTTCATCAAACGTCTTAATTGAGCTAAAATGGTAGAAACAAGGGCAAAGGGATTGTATTACAATTGTGATGAGGCATACACTAGTAGCCATAAGTGCAAATAGGATTTTTGGTTAAAACTAGCATATGTAGAACAAGATGAAAATGAGGATAGAACTACCTTAGAGCCCAAGGTCTCTCTCCATACAATTATAGGGGTCCAAGACATTCAAACTATGGAAATTAAGGCATACATGAAGGGCAACAACTTTTTGGTTATGGTAGATTCTAAAAGCACTCACAAGTTTGAAAGTGGAGGAGTTGCAGATCAACTTGATCTATCTTACCAAAAATAGTCAAGCCTTTACGTCTTCATAGCCAATGGTGAAAAAATTCCCAAGTCCTTGCATGTGAAAGGATATGCTTATAAGTTTCCTCTGACTCATTATGCGTTAATTTGCATATGATACATTAGCTAGTTTTGATGTAGCGCTAGGTGAGAATTGGTTGCACACTTTAGGTACAATTGTGCAGATTTTTCCTCCTCAACAATGTCCTTTTTGCTCAACAAGATGGTGAAATGGAGAGGGGAAAGTATAACATCAATGCAAAGTGTTTTCAATTTAGAATTCAACAAGTTCTCATGTGGCACTAGAGAGATTACTGGTGAAGTATGAAGATTTATTTCGAGAACTAGAAGGACTACACTACCTCGCACAAGAGACCATTGTATTCCCTTGTTGTGAAGAACGGCTCATGTGGTGGTAAGTCCCTACCATTATCCATTCTTGCAAAGAAAAGGAAATAGAGAAGCAATGTGAAGACATGCTTAATAAGGGAATTATTTTTCCTAGTCAATCCCCCTTTTCCTCACTAGTTTCATCGGTAAAGAATCAAATTGTATCATGGCATTTTTTAATAAACTACACGGATCTTAATGCAAAAATGGTGAAGAACAAGTTTCCAATTCCTATAATGGACGTGTTACTAGATGAATTGTATGGCTCCAAGTATTTCACCACACTCGAACTTCAATATTGAATAAAATAACTTAAAGAGAAACCGAAAGTGTTTCTATTAGTGAATTGATTCTTATACAAAGAAACTCTATGGTTTATATACACAAGGCTTGGGACTATTTGGGAAACTAGTCAGATATCAAATCTCTCAATTATAGGAAGAAATCACTACAACTATCAACGACTATTTCATGTTTTCAGTCTTTTCATAAAATGATTTCGTTCAACCCTAGGCTATTGTGTTTTCGTTGGTGGAAATTTGGTGTCATGGAAAAGTAAGAAACAGAATGTTGTATCTCGCTTAAGTGCAAAATCAAAAATACAGAGCTATGGCACAGTTTGTGCCTAAAATAATGTGGATATATCAACTCTTGAACTCAAAGTCTCAATTCCAGCAAAGTTATGGTGTGATAACCAAACTGCTCTTCATATAGCTTCTAATCTTGTATTTCATGAATGAACTAAACATATTGAAATTAACTCACTTTGTTCGTGAAAAAATACAATAGAATTTGATTTCTACAAGATAAGTGAAGACTAGGGAACAACTAGGAGACCATTTTACAAAGGCTTTAAATGGGACTCAAGTTGAATAACTTTGTAACAAGTTGGGAATGATCAACGTTTATGCTCCAGCTTAAGGGGGTGTGTTACATATCATAGATATTATAGGGTTCATTACAGGGATTAAGATCCCTAATTAATGGTGATATATGTCTATATATGCAGCTCTACTCTGTACATCATTGTCTGAGCAAGTATAATCTAAAAGCTAAAAAGGTTGTATCTACGGGTCATATGGTGAATACAGGTAACACACACATTGCCTTGGGTGTTAAAACCCCAAATTGCAGTATTTGGATTGTTGATGTAGGGGCAAATGACCATAAGACCTGTGATAAATCTTTATTTGTTGATATTCTATCTTGTCAAGGTCATATAACTATCAAGGTAGCAAATGGACAGGTTCTTAAGGTTGACGAAATAGGAACTGTTATAATAGCTATAAACTTGTCTTAACTGGTGTTCTTTATGTAACTGGTCTGGACTGCAACCTGCTGTCTGCGAAGGGACTTACTAAAGAGCATAATTGCATAGTTAACTTTTACTCTAATGGGTGTGCTTTCTAGGATTTGGAGTTGGGGAAGAGGATTGGCAGTGCTAGAGAGTTTGATGGATTATATTATATTGGCACCTCGAATGGGAGTAAAGCAAATGCTACTTTGTCATCCAACACTGAAATTGCACTTTAGTACTATAGATTAGGCCACCCTAGTTTATCTTACATCAAACAATTATATCCAACTTTTTTCGATAATAAGGATTCATCTTTTCAGTGTGAATTTTGCCAACTCTCTAAATACACACGAAATTCCTACTTACCTCCTGCTTATGAACCCACTAAACCTTTTTTCTATCATACATAGTGATGTCTGGGGGCCATCAAGGATTAAAACTAAGAAAAATGCCAAATAGTTTGTAACTTTCATAGATGATCATATGAGATTGACTTGGGTATATCTCATAAGAGATAAAGCAGAACTTTTTCAAATTTTTAAGGACTTTTACTCATTTATACTGAATCAATTTCACGGAAAAATTCAAATTTTTAGAAGTGACAATGGGAAAGAATACCTAAGTCAAGCTTTTGACCAGTTTTTTATCACCAATGGTATTATACA
>JANIHY010000009.1:7377207-7389105 GCA_027479065.1 Erythroxylum brevipes
AAAAATTGAATATCGGTGTAGGCTAAATGCATCAATAGGGTGTCTTCGTTATCTCTTGATGCAAGGGCTGCCTTTTCAGGGGAATGATGAGTCTGAGAATTCAAAAAACCAAGGAAATTTTCTAGAATTACTAAAATTCATAGCTTCTAACAATGAAGAAATTAGGAATGTTGTTATAGGGAATGCTCTTAAAAATCTCAAACTTATATCACCCGATATTCAACGTGATATCATTAATGCAGCTGCAATTGAGACAACAAAGGCCATTATTTTAGATATGTGTGATGATTTGTTCTCTATTTTAGTAGATGAATGTCGAGATGTGTCAGTAAAAGAGCAAATGAGAGTTGTCATTCAGTATGTTGATAGTTTTGGATGTGTCATTGAAAGATTTATTGGTCTTGTGCATATACGTGACACAAGTGCAACTTCAATTTTAAAAGGTATCAAGTCATTATTCTCTAACTATTGCTTGAGTATTGCTAGCTTGAGAGGTCAAGGCTATGACGAAGCTAGTGATATGCGAGGTGAATTTCATGGTCTTAAAAGTCTAATGTTGAAGGAAAATTCTTATGTTTACTACATCCAATGTTTTGCACATCAACTTCAGCTTACACTTATTGTTGTTGCTAAAAAGCATTTAAATGTATGTTTCTTTTTCAATACTATTACTCGTTTGTGCAATATTATTGGAGGACCTTGTAAGCATAGGGATATGCTTCGAGAAAAATAAATGGAGAAAGTAATGGCAAGAATTTCACAAGGGGTGATAGAAACTAGGCAAGGGTTAAATCAAGAAATGACAATGAAAAGACCCGGAGATACTTGTTGGAGTTCTCATTTTGGTACGCTCATTAATTTGCTACATTTATTTTCTTCTGTCATTGAGGTTCTTGAATTTGTTGGAGAAAATGGAAATGATGATTCACAAAGGGCTGAAGCTATTGATTTAATTGATATCATGCTTCGCTTTGAATTTCTCTGTGTGTTGCATCTTATGATAAAGATCTTGGGAATCACAAATGGGTTATCTCAACTTTTACTGAAAAAAGATCAAAATATAGTGAATGCAATTCATTTAGTTAAACTCTCAAAATGTCATTTGCAACAAGTTAGAGATGATGGTTGGGAGTATTTATTAAAACAAGTCGTTGACTTTTGTGGTGAAAATAATGTAAGTGTGATAGATAAGCAACATATGTATATAGTTAGATGGAGATCAAGGTGTAGAAGTGAAGGCATGACGAATCTCATCACTATCGTGTTGAGCTTTTCTATTATGTAATTGACATGCAACTTCAAGAGCCTAACAATCGATTTGATGAAGTCAATACAAGTTTGCTTTTATGTATGACATGTTTTGATCCTGAAGACTCCTTTTCTGCATTTGACATGGACAAATTGATCAAACTCGCAAAATTTTATCCATCAGAGTTTCCTCTTATTGCTTTAATCGAACTTGAATATCAACTTGAGAATTTTATCATTGATATATGTATGGATAAGAATTTCTCTGAATTGAGTGGAATTGGAGACTTTGCTAAGAGAATGGTGGCTACAAGAAAGCATCATGTATTCCCTTTGGTTTATTTGTTAGTCAAATTGCCATTACTTTTACCAATTGCTACAGCCACAGTGGAAAGAGCTTTCTCCGTAATGAAAATTATCAAGAGTTCACTTCGTAATAAAATGGGAGATGACCTATTGAATGATTGTTTAGTGTATTACATTGAAAGAGATGTATTTGCAAATATTGACGATGATCTTATTATGAAAAGTAGGCGAGAATCATTGTAATTTTAACTATTTTATATTCTTAATAAAGCTTTATTTTTATTTAATTTTGATATGAAAATTTTTGTGAAATTTATATTTTATTTGGGCCCTCCTATCTTAAATTCCTGGTTCGGTCACTGCACCCATAGCTTTGGGACTACAAACTGACTCCCAATTTAACACACGAATGCCCTTCCCTTTGATAGATTGTCGTAAGAAAGCGTGACAAGATTTGTCAAGAATATCACAAACTCCACCTGAAAGCCAGCAAGTTTGCATGGTATACAAAGGAATTGTGGATAAAGTGGACTTTACCAAGGTCATACGACCAACTTTATTCAGGAGTTTGGCTTTCCCTCCTTGTAACCAATTATCAATCTTATTGAAAAATAGCTTTGAAATCACCTTGCTTATTAGTACCTTTGAGAGAAACACCCAAGTAATTGCCTAAGTCCACAGTAAAGTTCAGACGAAGATGAAACCTCAATTTTTCCTTATGTCGACGATTAACGTAAGGAGATAAGAAAGTTTTAGATTTATGTTCGTTAATTTGCATACAAGAGCAAAAGCAAAATTGCTGCATAGTCTCCAATTCCACTCGGAAACCTCCAATCGAAGCGGGGAAAAGAGAAGCACGTCATCCGCAAACAATAAATGGGAGATAGGAGGCCCATTTCCTGAAACTTTGATAGCTTTCCACTGATTAGACTGCACTTGACTAGAGATAAGCATGGAGAGTTTCTCCATACAAAGAACAAACATATATGGAGATAACGGGTTCCCTTGGCGTAACCCACGTTTCGGCTCAAAAGTTGATAGATGGGATCCATTTCATAGGATGGAGATACTGGGGTTAGACACACAAGACATAACGAGGGAAGTGAGAGACAACAGAAATCCAAAATCCATGAGTGTCTACCTCAAAAACTGCCAGTCAACTCTATCATAGGCTTTAGTAAGATCAATCTTCATGGCCAAAAAATGACCCCGTTTCTTAAATTTCCTGATATAATGAAGAACCTCTTTAGCCAAAATAATATGCTCTGAAGCAGTCCTACCTGGAATGAAAGCTTCTTGCATGGGAAGAATAATCCCACTCAAAATAGGTTGAAGCCGTTGGACAATGACCTTAGTGAGGATCTTGTAGCTTACATTTCATAAGCTAATTGGGCGGAACTGAGTCACAAAAACTGGCTGGCCATCCTTTGGAATTATGACTACCATAGTTTCAGTGATATCCTTAGGGCAATGCCTGAATTCAAAAGCATCCTTCGCCAAGTTGAAAACACAATCCCCAACTAGATGCCAATACTTCTTATAAAAAATTGGTTGAAATCCATCAGGCCCTAGAGCTTTGTATGACTGTATAGAATGAAGCACGAAAACCTCCTCTTTTGTAACAGGTTTTATAAGGGAGCGAGCATCTTCTTCCGAAATCATAGTATGATCAGGGATCGGGGGGAAAGGTATGGAAATATCATCAGTTTTACAAAATAATTCCTTAAAGAACATTACCACTTCACATTGGAGAACTGTTTGGTCAGTGATCTAGGATCCATCTGGTGCGTGCAAATGCTCAATCCGGTTTCGGTTTTGATGAGTTATAGTCATAAAATGGAAAATTTTAGTGTTTTTGTTCCCACAATGCAACCATTGAACATGTGACTTCCGAAACCAAAAAACTTCTTCCTGCCGAAGGATGTCGTTATATTCAGAAATAAGATCATGCTCCAAGGATATGAGTGAATCATACTGATTGTAGGTTAATTTACGTTGGACATCGTCCAAACAGGCTAGAACCCTTCATTTTCATTGAAAAATGTTGCCAAAGGTATCCTTGTTAAACAAAAGAGCCGCTTCAGTAACGTTGGCAAAAGCGTCAGTTAGTGAAGAATGATTCTTATTCCATGTTATTTCAAGAATTGGAAAGAACCCCTGATGGTAGGTCTATGTGTCTTAAAACCAAAAAAGCCGAGAGCACACAGGCGGGACAAAACCAAAAAGTTATAAAACAATTGGGTTATGGTCAGAATGAGTACGTGGTAAATGATGAATCGAAGCTTTTGGGAATAGTACCCTTCACGCTGCATTGCATATAGCCCTGTCAAGGTGTATGAATGTGAAAAAAAAACACCATTATTCTTCTGTCGATAAGTGAAAGGTGTATGTTTATACCTAAGATCCATAAGGTAACAAGCATCCATATTCTGCCTAAAGCAAGTGTTAGATCGCGTATGACCTGAGTATTCACAATACGCTGTAAAAAAGACCATAACACAACATGACGTATAACTGAAAATACACAGGATGTACGAAAATACCTTTCTGACATGGATCGTTGTTTCTTTTTTGAATTCATAGACACTGCAATACGCGAATATCCTCTACCAGTATCCACACAAGTATGAACGATCCGGGTAGCGGCTATCGTGTGCTAGCACGTCCTGAAACTCTTTCCGAACACCGTACAGTTTTCTCTCGGAGGGTGGTTAGCGTTTCGTCTCCTTCTTCTCACTTCTAATGAGACGTAAGTTTCTCTATTTATAGAGGAAGCCTAATCCCATTGAAGCCCAATAAGTTTCGGCCCATTATATCTCATATAATAAAAGCCCGATAACTTAATTCAATTCAGCCCAATAAATATATCTACATATATTTATTCAATGCCTAATAAATTAGGCCCAAGAAAATAAGTCCAAATTACATCACTCTTTGTGTGCGACCATGTAGGCTCATTTGATGTTGGCAATGAGCTTGATATCACTTCAAGGCCCATAAATCATAAATGGCCTCTAGCAAGACATTATGACTACCCAAATCAAATGAGGATCGGTAATCCGATTTAACCTGTAACTATGGTTATAAGCTCAGTCCCTTTGTAACCCGATATCAAGATTAATCACAAGACATGGTACATGTCAACTTTTGATTAATCATAATTTCTTGATCCCCAAGTTGACTGATTATAACAAATGACATTGATGACTTCTTATCAATTTATTTGAGCACGGCCATGCATTTCTTCAGTCATACTTGTCAAGAGGCCAAATGATATCTCTCTTATTTAAGAGAGGTACAAATTCCATCTACGTCATTCAAATCCCTCCGCATGATTTATTTAATATCCAACATAAGACTATTTGTTATCCAGTTAAAGATAACTTAGTCTAATATCAAAACACTAAATTCCTCATGTAGGGAACCATGATGACTTTAAGTCAGAGGACTAAAGTCAAACCATATTGAGAATCACTAATGACATGAAACCATGTAGTGTTCTCTTTATGGGTCGGTCCAATATATGTTCTCTAACATATATCTATGTTTCTGATTTGATAACTCATATCCATGATCAGTAAAACGTGATCATCAATCAGAACACATATTAGCCTTAAGTCATTATTGTTCCACCAATAACGATCAACCAGGCACAGTTTAGAATGGTGTTATAATGCTTATGGTTTTACTATCAAGTCATATACTTGATGAAATAAGTCTAGTACCATTCATGGAACGTAAATCACATTACATAAACAACATACATGCATATATAAAAGGAATAGCTCATAATATATTATTAACAAGTCATAATGTTAATAAATGAATCACATATATGACCATTGGCCTAGGGCACACTACTAACAAAATGGGCATCTGCGAATTTAGCATTGAATTGTTAAATATAAGGCAGGTTTTTATCATGCTTCATCATCATTAAATGGTTTAATGGTGGTCATTTAATGTTGACATGTAGAAAAACATATAAACCTTTTAACATTCATTTGATTAAAGAAGGAAGTAGTGCATTTGTTACTCTCTCTCCCTTCTTTCATCATATAACTGAAAATGAGAATGTTTCATTTATTGACATCTTTTTCATTTTGATTAAAAGAAGGATGTAGTGCATTTGTTACTCTGTCTCCATTCTTTCATCATATAATAAAAAATGAGAGTGTGTTGTTATTAGTTTTTTGTATTTTCATCTATCCATATTAAACAAATGAGAATGTCTCATTTATTGTCCTCTCTTTCATTTTGATTAGAAGAAAGAAGTGGTGCATTGGTTGGTTTTTACATGAAGTGGTTCTTTCATGAGCTAGTCAAAATTAGGAATGAGAGTGGCTCATTTTGGTTCTTTCAACTAGTTGATCATAAAGGGAAAAACTTTACAATATTTCTTCTTCTTTCCCACCAAAGGATCTTATTAACTAAGTTATCTAAGGAGAAAAAGTGGTAGATCAGATTGGTGGAGGATACAATAGCAAGGAGAGGATACAATAGCGTTGAGAGGATACAATAGAGAGGAGTCAAAGTTGTAGCAAAGGAGTCAATAAAGTTTTGATCTTGTTCTTAAGTTATTTATTTTTTTAATACCGTATCATGTATAGATTAAACATTTCAGTTTGGTTAGCATGCTTCCGCTGTGTTTTGATTTCAGAAAAAGTTTTTGAAATATATCATTTAGCCAAATATAGTATGATATTGTTTTTCGATCCAACAATTGGTATCAGAGCCATTTTATTGTGCATGATTTGGTTCCTATATGTTTCATGGGTTGGCAATTATATTTATGTATATTGTATATTTTTTGTGAAAAATTCAGTTTTATGAGTTTTTCAAGTGTTTGAATTTTGTGTTTCTCTTGACAAATTCAGTTTTACGAGTTTTTCAAGTGTTGGAATTTTTTTTCCTATTGATAAAATTAGGAATTATGAAAAACAAACGTTGAAAAATAAATGCCATTACATCTTTTTACCGAATGGGCCGGGCCATCTGAGTGAAGAGTTCGAAGTAGAAGATCCAAGTCCATTTTTTAATGGGCTAAAGAACCTTGTAATTTTTTATGTTCTAGGATGAATAATCAAAAGTAGTTTTATAATTCATGAGATGAATGGATGGATGGATGCTAATAATATGCGATATTATGTGAATGTATGCCATTTAGAATAATTGCCAACCCTAGGCTTTGCTATGCATTCATTTTGTATGAGATATATAATGAAACAATATAGGATGGTTAATAAATTGCATCTAGATAAGATAGTATTTAGTAAAACTTAAAGACCAAAAAGATTGAGTGGGAGAGGATGCTCATGTTAGAGTCTACGGTCTCCATTTGATGGCCTATTTGTATGTGGTGAAATGTTACTCCCCACTGGAGAACATAAATCTTAGATCTTGCATGGTTTGGGTCTCTTAAAGGATAAGTCAACTCATTAGTAGCAAATGTGACCTCCCACCAAGGCATGGTTTGTAAGTACCTTTAGCAGATGAATCAAATGGTTAAATACTCAACACATTTTATCAATATCCTACTCACCGTAGCTCTATTGATAAATGTATGGACTAAATTATGGTGCTTCTTAAAAAGTTAGGAATGAAGATGTTTGGTAGTTGTTTCAATGCAAGGGTCCCAGTTTTTCTTTTAATGGATAAGATGGCCCATCATCACTTAGTCCATTATCGATAAGAAAAATAATCGTCGTATAAATATTTATTTTTTAAGTTTTGTTAAATCTATCATCATGCATACATGCATCATGATTTTATACAAAGTTCTAATATTGTTGACTAGTATGCTTATTCTTTAATAGTTTATATTTTCAGACATAATCACAACAATATGAATCCACTCACAATGCTCTTAACTAATAACAAATTGGAAAATGGAGAGAAACTTAATGAATGGAGACGTAACCTTGACATTGTTCTCTAATATGAACGAATTTTATAGGTATTAACAGACAATGAGCCTGCACTTTTAGGTGACAAGTCAACTTCTGAGCAAGTCCAACAACATGAGCGATGGTAGAATGCTGATAAGACTACCAAGTGTTATATTTTGGCTTCTATTAATGTAATGTTGCAAAAATAACTTGTAGGCATGAAAAATGTCGGTGCAATGGTCTATCACTTACATGAGATGTTTGGTGTGAAGAACAGGTCTGCAAGGTGAAAGATATCCAAACCTTTCACAATTTTAGACAAAAGCTTGGTGAACCAGTGTAGTATTACATGCTTAAGGTAATCTCTGTAGTTACTGAGGTTAAGATGTTTGGGGTGGACATGGATAGAGAAACGCAAATGATTATGATCATCAATAGCTTAAACTCTTCTTTTCAGTAGTTTAAGTTGGATTATGAGTTCAACACCAAGGATTACACCTTGAGTGAGTTGATGAATATCCTCCAGAGCACGGAGTAGATATTAAATATCAAGGCTAATGGGCCTGAGGCTAATGTAACATCTTCTTCTAAGCCCAAGCATAAGGGCAAGCAAAAGAAGAAGGGTCTAATAAAAAAGACCCAAACAGGGGTCAAGGTCTAACCCATGAAATTGAAAGCCAAAGAGGATACCAAGAAAAAATGTTTCCAATGTGGTAAGAAGGGTTATTGGAAAAGAAACTATGCAGTCTACCTTAAGTCCCTCAAAATTAAACAAGTTATGGGTTTCCTAAGTTTTTTAAGAACCAGAAATGTGACAGATTCTGTTGGGACCCGATTTTGAAACTCAACCCCAACCGACAAAATGAAAAATGGAATGAAAATAGAAAGCAAAACAAAAAACAGACAAAAACGACAGAACGGATCTCAAAACCAAAGTGTGGATCCTAAAAGAAAGAATGGATTACAAAACCAAACGAAATTAAAAGTGGGCTAAAACAAAGGCGAAACACAAATCGGATCGGAAGTCATAAAGCGGAAGCAGATTTACAAAAACTCGAAATCAAAGAAATCAAATTGGTTTAATCAACTGAATGTTCAAATTCCGACATTCGAGAAGGCATACTTTAGAAAAGCGTCACGTTAGAAACCCATAAGACATTTAATCTAAGCCAATCAAATCCGGTATAAATTTTTTTCTTTCTTTTTCATTCTTTTCATTTTATTCAATCTCATGCAAAGCACTTGGATTTCCCCTTTTTGGAAATTCATCCTCAATCAAAAACTCAATTTACTTGATTCTTCATATTCAAATCATAACCATCAATTTACACAAAATCTTATTATTCCTTTCTTTTGCCAATAGACACTTAACACACACATCCATATATCCTTAATTCATACACAATATGCACTTCAATATCTCAATTCCAGCAACACAATTCTTCGGACCTCCTGTTCGAAATTCCAACATAATCAAACACATACATAACCATAGCACTTCAATAATTCTCAATCAATCAGTATCATCGGACTTCCAGTCCGGAATGCAAACACAATCAATCCCATTTAAGTCACATTCATATCTCAATTCAATACTCAAATTCATAAATCATACACATCATGAAATAAATGCTTACAAAGTATTAATGGCATTTTCAAGCCATAATATAACATTAATCTCAAAATTCGGAATACACAAGAATACACAAATTCCAAAATTCTCCACAAACGTCAAAATCTTATTCTTACAAATGATGATCTTAACCCTACAACATATATATATATACAAATAAACAGATGTCATAAATTGCTTTCATCTGTTCTCCTTCTCGATACCTGGAGATGGGGATGAAAGGGGATGAGCTTTACAACTCGTGGATAATATGTTTGTAAATTGAAAAATAAGTAAAAATCATCTTTTTAAAACTTTTGTCATTTTATAAAAAAATTTCACAGTTGAACTATCAATTGTTTATTTCTCAAAATTCTCAACTTTTCAAATTTCATGAACCATTTCAAATCATGCAATGCATCACAGTATAACACACATAAGCACATAACATATAAAAATTTGGTATGGGTCGGTCCAAAAACAGAACGTACTGTACATTTTCGCATAGCGGTCCTGTGTAGCCGTGAACAGAACGTACTACACCTTCCCGCATAGCGGTTCGGTATAGCCGTGAACTTATGGGAGTCCTTAACGGAGCTCCAATGCCACTAGCGGGCAGGCGGGTGACTCCTAAACAAATGCACTTGACCCTCTTTTGGGACCTAACCAAACCCACATAACAGACAAATCACACTTGAAAATCGGACTGCCCGAAGGCATATTTCAAAACTTGGTTTTCATACATCTCATATTCAAACATAATGAAATTCATGAAAATCATAATGTCACGCATAATGTCACATATCTCACACAAATTGATATATAAAAGTGCAATCATTCTCAAACTAGGAATGCAAAAATTTTTATAACTTATCACTTCATTCATAAATAATGAAATCACAAATTTTTTTACTTTATCAAATCATTTAAAACCTGTAATCATTTTCCAAAAACATTTGGAAACAATAAAATTCGATACTTTCTTTCTTAATTTTTTGAAAACATTTACATGGCTTATAATTCAAAATATAAACATGGTACCTACCTCATTTCCATGCTTATAACTTGTCCAAAGCATCAATTTCTCCATTGCCTCACTTAAATTCCCTAATTCATGACAAAATTTCTAATTAATAAACATCCAAAATTGAACAATCTAAACCTTTAAATCTCCAAAATTGACTTTAGAAATCACAAAACCATACCATATCCAAGCTATCTAAACCAAAATCCTTTCACAATTTAACCAAGTAAAAATTCCTCTTACCTTTATTCTTCATCATTTTTCGATTTTCTTGGCTCATTTTGGAACTTTCATCCTCTTCCATATTTTTCTTCTTGAAATCTACTTAAAAAAACTCTTGAAACCTAAGAAAATCGAAACCCTAGCTTCCTTCTTTCTTCTTTCTTCTTTCTTCTTCTCCCATCCGAAAGCTCTCTTCTCCTTTCTTTCTCTTCTTCTTTTGTTCTTTCCCTCTTAAGTGTCATGCTTCTCCATCTTAAAAATGACAGCCACCTCTTCTTCCCTTTAATGAAAGCAAAATGACCATTATGCCCCTCCCTATAAGCCTTTTAACTTAACAACTTAAGTGATCTTCCAAATTTACCCCTAAAATTCATTTCAATTCTTGCTTACTTTAGGACATTTTTCTAACAATCAAATTGAAGGAATTTACTAAAACTTCCATCTATAGAAATGTTCCTCATTGTCTCAATTTCATAATGACACCAAAATCATTTAATTCGGTTCACTACTCCAAAAGTTATACTCCAAACATTTCAGACTATTCTTATGCTAACACATTTTTCTGCGATTTATTTCCATCCAAAAATTGACATTCTTAAATACTAAATTGAAACTCGAATCCTTCATAAAATTTTTATCCCTATTTCTCTAGTTTAATCCAAATTAAGGATCACCTCATTTGGATGACTAGAGCAAAAGTTATGAACAAAATACTTTCAGCTCTTACTAATCCAAGTCTGAACATTAAATCCAAATTCAAGTCAAAAATTGAAAGTCTTAGGGGCTAAATTGAGATTCAATTCCTTCATATGAATTGTAGCCCCATATCTCTTTTTGAGTTTTCAATATGAATCAATTCAATTGGATCTTTATTGATCAAAAATTTTCCAAAATACTGAACAATGTTAAGAAAATTATCCAATCCTCTATTTTTGATTCAATCCATCTTTTTCAATATAATTTCAAAAATCACAAATTTTTATGAAAAGATATAGAGATGTATTAGTAATCCAACGCTTCAAGAATCACTCAATTCAAAGGTTGGATGAGAAAGTTATGACCGAAAGAATCTAATATGTTCATACCCTCAATCAATTTGTACCTATCTTGGCGCGATTGTCATAACTTTCACCACAAATGTCTGATTGATTTCGTTGTTGGACGATTGTAAAGAAAACGTCAATATTTAAAACTTTCATGCAGACTAAAAAGTCAGATTCTGTCTACCAAATGGTCAAAAATCACCATTTCCTTAAGCTGACCTGTGAGTGGCTATGTTTGTTTAACGGACATGAATCGAGCTTAGAGTCCCAAATAACCCGAGAAAGTCCATTAAATGGACATCTATGCCCGTTTAAGGGATATAGGTTGGGAAAGGGGTACTTTTACACCCATGAACGTTCGTTGTCCGTTAAACGGACGTTGGGGTTTCCCAAAGTCCCCAATGCCTCTCCAATGCTTCCAACTTCCATCCTAACACCATGTACACTTATAATCTTCACAAATTCACTTATTCAAATACCTAAACACTTCATAACAATCCAAACAACAAATTCATTTCACAATCTTCTCAAATCTCAACTCATTTGGTTTATCAA
>JANIHY010000009.1:7467100-7477155 GCA_027479065.1 Erythroxylum brevipes
CAATCCTTTATCGACGTCTTCATGCACGTCGTAAAATGCTAGTTTCAATCTGTGACGTCTACTCCAGACGTCGCAAAATGTATAAACTTTTCCGGACGTCTTTACAAACGTCGAAGACTACCTGCCCCTTCAACGACGTCTTACAACAGACGTCGTAGATCACCAATGCTTACCCTACCTTCCACGACGTTGTTTGCGACGTCTGAATAGCCGTCGAAAATAGTGTTCTACGTCGACAAATTTCCTTTACCGACGTTTAAAAAACGACGCAAAAGGCCTCCTTTTCTTATACTATGGATTGATTTGGTTCTAATGTGCTAAGCTAATTTGGTTCTAATGCTACCTTAAACTATCTGTTGATGTATAATCCACTAGTAAAACACATATATAATTGTATACATATATAACATCTTGTCTCACATCTCTCTCACGCTTCTTAGGAATTTGCACAATGGAGTGCATCTCTGACGTTGTTCTGCAGATATAACAAAAAGACAATATTGGCATTAGGACATTTAGGTATACACTCACATCAATCCAAGATTTGGTCTATATTTAAGGACATAGGTGAATAACATATGACAAAAATATGCAAAAGTAATAATAAATATTTGATTTTTGAACAAAATAGAAAAATTGTTAGAGAAGACGTCCATCACTAGTTCGCCATTTAGACAAAGCGATGTCACGCTTTTCAAAGGCATATTAATGACCATGTTGATAGAACCTGATGAGCTATGAAGACCTTAACCATGAACAAAATTTTTCAAAAGTTTCGCTTCACGCCCAAATACATCTCAAGGCAAGTACCTCCATCGGCCATTGGATTTTGCACCATAAGGAAAATAATGGCCAGAGAATCGGTGATGGAACTTCTCTCCATCAACAGGCTCAAATCTTTGAATTCAACACCAATGGCTCTCAATTTTTTTTTTTTTGGAAGGTAGAAAAAACATGTTAGGAATCTATCGCTTCAAGAATCACTTAATTCGGAGGTCGGACGAAAAAGTTATGATCAAAAGAATCCGACATGTTTATGTCCTTATCCATTTTGTACATGCTTTGGCACAATTGCCATAACTCTCACTACATGTGTCAAATTCACTTCGTTTTTAGACCATTTGAAAGAAGACTTCTAGATCTACAACTTTTATGCAGACCACAAAGCGAGATTCTGCCTCTGAAAGGATCAGAAATAGGACAGAAAATGATGATACAAACTCGACGATCTAAAACTAAGACGATGCAAAATTAAGATGATGCAAGCTAAGACGATTCAAAACTAAGACAATCCAAAGTAAGATCAGTCTACATAGCTGTCGTAAACACATCCTACACAACATCACAACCTATAAAGATCATAACTTTCCACTACGATATCCAAAACTTACAAACTTTATATCGTTGAAAAGCTGGAAAGATCATCTACAACTTCCAAGAAGAGTATTTTTACCAATTTTACCTAGATCATTCCAGATTTTCCCCCGAAGTTAGTACACAATTCTATCCTTATGGAAAACTTGGAATATGAAATGGACAGTACAAGATAATAAATACATCCACAACAGAACTTCTTCAATACTCAATTCATTTCTAAATCAAAATGAAGTTCACACATAGCTTCCATACATCACTTTAATTACATATCGACATTACACCAAAGTCTTAACTCAAGTTACAAAAAAATACATTTGGATACTTAATGTTCAATATGCTTATAAAGCTATTCGAAAGTCTACCCACTAACTTAGTACCAAAAGCTAACTATTTTTGAATTTATCCAATTGCCTTGCAAAGATCACTAATCTTCTCGATCTGCACCCGAGGAGTGGGAAAAATATTGGGTTGAGCTACACAGCTCAATGGCTAAGATATTTATAGCTATTAGTAACAAGCCACACAATCAAATATATATGTTAATATTCATATTTGCAACCATGTCATTTCTTAATCTAGCAATGCAAGTTCATCATTCGTGATTCCAATTCATAATTCGTAACTCAATACATAATCAAAGCATAACACACAAATTTCATTATAGCTTAACATTTCAAAATGCAAATGCACAAATAATTGGCTCGAGGGTTTCGTGGAACAAAACAGAGAAATCGAGGTTTACTCCGTAAATGAAACGAGTCCACTTTTCGGATCTCGTGGTATACAGGTGGGCAGCCGGGAGAAGACTTTATGTCAACGTGCACGTGACTACGAAACGGTTCCTCTCTCGCCCAAACACAATCAAATTCCATGCTTAATTCAACTATTCACAATATCATATTCTCATGTTTTTTTCTTTATACAAAATGACATGACTCAATGCAATGGCATAACATGATCATACACACAATTTAATTTGTTTTATCACAATGTCATACATCATAATGCAATTTCAACATCACAATATTTCAAATAAGTCATTTTAACACACAATACACACACAAGGCATTTTGCCCATTACATAATAACTATAAATAAATTACTCATCTTATAACTTTTGATAATCCAAATTCAATGGTGACCTTCCTCTTGCTCTTGGGTAGATTGTTCTTAATTTTCTAACACAACCAAAAAGATCTCATTCAATTCCCATTTAATTCCAATTGCAATGGAAACCTCCCAAATTTTAATAATCATAACAAAATGGAATTAACACAAATCAAGCTCAAACTTAACCTACCCATAGTCCATATAGGTTAGAAAATCCAAAACCTAAATTAGAAACTCATCTTCTTCCTCCAATCATTCCCAACACAAAACCCCTTTCTCTCTCTAACTTCTTCATGCACAACACAACAACCCATTTCTTTACTAAAACAAGAAGAAGATGATGAACTTACCTTAAAAAGCTTGATTTTTCTCTTCTTTCCACGATTTTTCTTCTCCTTCTCTTCTCTCTCTCTCATGTTTTCTCTCTTTCCTTCTCCTCCTTGGTTATTCACGACATCTCCCACTCTTCTTCAAATTTTTTTAGACTCATCCTTAGCTCTTTCTTCCAATTATGCCCCTCACTCACTTAGTCTTTCCCATTTTACCCCTCCTTTGTATTTTATGTCTTTAACCCCTTTAATCCACTTAACACAAGTCAAATTCTTAATCCTTCCCTAAATCTTTTAGTTAATGACCCAATTCAAAAATAATAAATAACTGAACAAACAAACATATCAATAATAAATAATTAGACAATTAATAAGCATTTAGAAAAAATCAGGATCCAACAGAAATCAACTGGGTATATTTTTGAGAGAATATCGCGACGGTAAGAAAATTCCATCTGTGAATAAATCCTTACCTACAAAAATTTTGTCGGTAAGTTTTAATGCTAAACATCATCACTTGCCTTCGTTTCAATGTTATCAAATAACAAAAATGATGTCGTTTGGTAAAACACCAAACGACAACGTTTTCGTATAAGGTTAAACCCCCACACCCCCTTGTATTTCTTCTCTGCCGCAGCCCCCTTTCTCGAAGTTCATCATACGTCGTCTTCATCCACTGTGTGTCATCCTCTTCGTACTTCCACTGCGCGTCATCTTCTGCGTCCACCGCGGGTTATCCTTTGTGTCATCATTGGAAACACTATGACCTGAGAGATTCGACATCAACCACTGAAGCTGTAAGGTAGACTCTTAACAACAACTCTGTTTTCTTCTTCCCTTTGCCTCAACTTTTATAATGTGCATGACTGCTCTATCCTTTTGGACATCACATTTCAACATATCTAGTGTATGTAAATATGTTTGTGCGAAGGTGATGCGTTAGTGATGTGTTTTACTAATATTTGGAAAATGCCTTACACTAAGAAGCGTTTACTTCTAAGCCCTGAAAATGGTATGTCAAAATAGAGTGGATTACCATTTCTTTTAGTGTTGTTATCTTGTTAGGCAGGGAGCTTTTTAGCGATAAGCTTGAAACATTCTATTCTGATGGTTGTTTGCAGTCACTTCTTATTTACAGTTGATGTTGTCTTTTTTTTCCTATAATTTATTTTCTTAATTTTTAGTTTGTTTAGGTTTATTAATCATAAAGTGGCAAATGATCAGTTTTCCTTCTAGCTTCTTCTATTGTTACTCTTGAATTGCCTCTTGTGGTATTTCAAAAGTATTGTGTTTCAATGGAACTTAATAAGCAATCTATTGATTATTAGCTGGCACGTTTGTATCTTTTGATGTAACCCTCAATCATGACTTTGTTTATTTTTGAGCTTTTGTTACTTCGGCGTCAACTTTGCATCTGAGATGCTTAATCTTTTGAAAGCAAACCTCTGATTTGATGTGCTTTCCAAGTGTATATGGTGACTGGAAGTATTGATGATGGTATTATATATGAGTGGAAAAAGACTTAATCGGGTTGCTAGTTACACAATTGCTACTTTGTTGGTGTTAAGTTTATAAAGTTACAAGTTAAAAGAATATTGGTATTCATTATGGAAAATTTTTCTACGTAAGAATAATCTGCAAAATTTTCCCAACTCCTCTTAACCCCACTCGTAAACTCAGCTAATAGAGTGATAAATATTCCAAAATAAGGGTGAAGAGTATATATATATATAATCCAAAACTCTTAAGTAATACGTAGTGGTTGTAGAAAACTAACTGATGAATTAACTTATAAATATATGTTAACCAAGTAAGTAAATGCAGATTTAACGAGAATTACTTGATGTGTTTGTCAAGTTTTGATGTTGAAGTAGTAATGACACATTTTTTGAGCTAATTACTATAGTTGTTTAGTAATCCAAAAGTTGTCATAACTTAAATTTGAAAGGTACAACTTATAGTGTCAAATAATTTATGAAATTCAAATTGAAATTGTTGAATATTGATTGGATGCACTATGTTTTCCAGATTAAAAGAATTATATTAACTAAGCTTTAAGCTAATATTATAATAAGGAACAATCTACAATGGTTAAGCCCCTTAAAATGAGCATGGTTTTTCTTTAGGATTTCTCTAATCCAAAAGGTCGTATTAATTACCATTTCATATTTATCTAAAGCTAGGCTTTATGAAGTCTATTGTTCCTTTCGCTTTAGATAGCACATATGCAGTATAGGAAAGTATTTCTACTTTAGGTAAAACATGAATTACCCATAATTAATGTTATTGGTAGATAGTAAATGTGAATGGCATGCAATATTCTGTGATATGTTTTATGTGGCTTCACTCATACATCTTGAGTCAATCATAATTTAAGATCTCTTCAAATTACTTAAGGTTCCTAGCTAAGATCTTATTGATTGTCTTCTTTATTTTGTTTTGGTTATCTTCTTTGCCCGTCAGCTCATTCTAGCTCCGTCACCTTCTTCGTTCACGACTTCAGTTAATGAATAAGTTTGATCTTAAGCCGTAAACCTTAACCCGTAACTCATGATGTAGCTCTCGTGAGGCTTATCGTTAAAAAATACCATGAGTGTAAAAGTGATAACGAGAACTTTTTTTCTTAATTCACAGGTGAAAACTTTTGTGATTAATTCAATTGGTTCATATTTAGGGGATGTTATGTCAAGTTTAGATGTTTTGTAAACATTAGCGAACATAAAGTATACTAACTATGAAATTATTGTTTGAAATTAATAGTTTTGCATAAATGAGTAATGTTGATAGATCTTGGATGTATAGATGATTAATACCTGATGGTTTCATTAATCCTGAATTTGTTGAGGGAGTTGAAGCTTTTATTCATTATGCATGTTCTCAACCTACATATATGGATGATCAAAAGATCAGATGCCCATATAAAAAGTGCGAACCCATTCATTTCCTTCCTACTGATGAAGTTAATAGGCATTTGTTGAGAAAAGGGCTCGTCCCCAATTATTTTAAGTGGACACGATATAAGAAACAATTGATTTGTAGCACCTCAAAGGGTAATCAAGCACAATCATCTATGAACTTAAATGAGTTTGAAGGGGGGATTGGATTTAAAATAAATTATGTAGAGGGAAATGAAAATCCTTACATATAAATGGTTTATGATGTAGCCGTTATACCTTTGAGGAAAGTATGGAAAATCTTGAAGAAGAACCAAACTTACATGCAAAACAGTTTTTTGACTTACTACAGTCAACTGACTAAAAATTATGGTCAATTTGTGAGACAATGACCCAATTGTCTTCAATTGCTCGAATGTTGAACATAGCAAAATGAGACGAAAGCGGAAGCAAAAGAAAAATGAGATGAAAGCAAAAGAAAAATGAGACGGAAGCGAAAGCAAAATGAGATGGAAGAAAAATGAGACGGAAGTCAAAACGAAAGTGAGACGGAAGCGAAAATGAGACGGAAGCGAAAACAAAATGAGACGGAAGCGAAAATGAGACGGAAGCGAAAAAAAATGAGACAGAAGGAAAATGAGACAGAAGCGAAAATGAGACGGAAGCAATATGAGACGAAGCGAAGCAGAAAAGAAGGCGAAGGATTCGAAGACAAAAAATCAAATCAGTTTGAGTTAGTTACAGAACTCAACTGAATAGTTGTTTCTTAGTTATAGAACTCAACTGAATAGTCGTTTCTTTAAAGATCAAAAATCAAGAAGAAAGAAGCAGTTATCAAGAAGCAGTTGAAGACGAAGACTATAAAAATGAGTTGAAGTCGAAGACTGAAAGAGTTAGTGATTTTGTTAGTGATATTCAAAAGCTAAATACTGTATTTGTGCGAAAACACGAGAGTTATATTTTCTGTAACAAAGCTCGCAATATCTTTCTGTAAGAAAGAAGAATAACTGAGAGCCTGAAGAGGCTAAGTGAGGAAAAGAATACTTGTTGTACGAGACCTGAAGAGGCTCGGTGAAAAGAATACTTGTACTTTTGTGAAGTATAGTGAAATCTCAGAAGGGATTCTTAGGATTAGACTTAGTCCACGGTTTGGGGTGAACCAGTATAAAATTGTTGTGTCGATTCTCACTCTTAACTCTTGTTTCTATTGCTGATATAAGTACTTGATAATATTGTTTGTCCATCATTTTGAGAAAACAAAATTTAAAAAAGGGATTGTATTAAAAAAATTGAATACACAATTTAACCCCCCTTTCTCGTGCACATCATATATCGTATACTAACATGTGATTCACTTCATCATAGTGAATTTCCTTTTGAAATATATTATTGGAGATACCATTATTATTCATCATTTGATATTAACAAAGGTGATATCAATTGTTAATATTCATTGGATACCACTTGATATTGACCTACAATGTAAAAAATTTTAATATGTTCTAGGTACCCACACACACTTGGGTCTTTGATTGTGAGAGCTCTTAGTGATTCCTTATGAATTTAATTTTTGTAGATACCATTATTTCCTTATTTGATATTAATGAAGGTGATATCAATTCTCACTATTCATATGATATCACTTGATATTGACTTACAAGGCAAAAAAATTAAATGTTCCAAGTATCCATAAAAACTAAGGTCTTTGATAACTGGTGTATAAACTTTTCACCCTATATAATTTTTGGTTTAATTAAGAAGAATAATTTCTTTGCGTATATATGTAATAACCATAAAAATATGTCTCACATGATATGATTGGCAATAATTGTAGCCATATGAGTGAAACCTATAAAAATATGAAATATGCATTTCTCAATTTTGATTGATGATTTGGGTAATATAATGCTTTCTTTAGGATATTTGGGATATTAGAATCTCTCCTCGTGTAATAGTAAGGCTTACAAATGATTTGACATATAACACACCCTTTTCATAAAAATATGAACTATAGTGAACTTTAGCAAACATCATGTTTTATTATTTCTTAAAAGGCTCAGGATAGTTTAATGCCATTTTTATGATAAAGAGGAATATAAGAATGAGAATATTATTGCATGCACTTCTACTACGGTCTTACATAAAAATTATGATTACCTATGCCTTGTGAACTCGGTCTTCTAGGTTTAAAATGTCAACCATAAATTAATGCATGGAGTTTTTCTTTCACTTGAATGGCATTAAAGTTTTAATATTTATAATTGGATTCTATGTTCTTAAGTAATGATTTAAGAATAAGCTCATTATGTGAATGCCTGTCCCTTATAAAATTTGTCTTGGTATTATATAGTAGACTTTTATAAGTGAACCTAAGTTGAGACATATCATTAGAGATCAAATGTATATATAACAATTCTTATCTAAATAGATTTTTTTTAATGATAGTAGAAAAATTTAGGAGTTAATTAATGTGAATTTTTTTACAAAATATGGACCATATTTTTAATACAAGGAAAATAATTTAATTATATTATAAAAATTTAGTGAATATTTATATATCATATGAAAATAACGTTCATGTGAACTTTTATGTTTAGTGTTACCCTTTACCTGCGACCTCTTGCTCGTACTCTATTGCCCCTCTTCCTTCTCTCTCATTTAATACTTTGAAGTTTTTGGATTCTTGTTCTCGTGTTTTCCTTTTCATTTCCAGGTACGCTTCTTTGGCTCATCCTACTATTGTTTCTGATTTTTTAAAAAAAATTGTATTATGTGTTATAATAATAATTATTTATGTATGTTGTGATCTATTATACTTAGCCATTTAATTTATCGTCATCATTTTTATTATTATTACTTCTAGATTGTAATTAGAATGATGCAGAATTGTAAGCTTGACAGGCACAACTCTAGAAATAGTGAGTAGACATTTGTAGCACACCAGGTATAAGCAGAAATTTTACAGCTTATCAAGTATATTTGTCGAATTATTTTTAATAACACTTTTTCTAAACTGTTATCAACTAATCTATACTTTTTTAATTATTATTATTATTTATTTTGTTTTTTGATATTTTTTATTTTATTATCTTCATGCTATATTTTGTGTTTTGGTATATCCTTTGGTTATATTTTATTTTTTTATTTACGTATTTATTGTAATTTTATTTACATAATAATTTAGCGTGACATTTTTACTTATTTACTCTTTAACCTGCACTACTCTTTTATTGTCATATCTGCATGCGGGTCTACCAGAATTAACCTCTCTACTATGTAAGGATAAGGCTGCGTACTATCAAGCCTCCTCAAACCTTGCTTTATTGCGGGACTTCGGACTTAGTGTGATTGTTGAGCACTATTACCGGAACCCAACTCTTGCAAAATCATGAAGCGTGAGTGTAAACCCATAGGGTTATTTCCATGAACCCTTATTAGGCATCAATCCCACAAGGATGGCGTGCCCGTGACCATCAAATATCTAAACAAACTTATTACTCCAACTCAACCATATAACGAGGAAGTCAAATAGAACATACATAACCAAACTACTTCAATAAATCATTTCATTTCTAAAGCAACAGAGTTTGAAAACTTTATTTACATATTAAAGGCCACATCATTGGCTTATTACAAAATACAAATAACAAATTTGCGAAAGTTCCCTTAGGCTCTTGATCACTTGATCTCTTAACTATCACCTGAAGAGGGGACATAAAGGGGGTGAGCTTGATAGCTCGTGGGTAACAGTTTATAACGGAAAAATAAGCAAAAACTATTGAAAACGTTCACTTATCATAGAAAATTTTCATATTGTTCTTAAAACACATGTTTCTTAGGCTTTCAGCCAGAATTCACAAGTTGCAAAACATGAATGCATCACTCTTGTCATGAGCACATAAGCATATCTAATGGTTTGGGTAAGTCCAAAAATATGACGCACTACATATTTCCAATATAATGGTCCTGTGTAGTCGTGAATTCTTAAGGGAGTCCTTGAGGGAAGTCCATATCATTAGCCGACAGGTGGGAGAAGCCAATACTTGGGTCAACGTGCACGTGATGGTTCTTGAGGGACTACCATAAATCCACATAACATATATATTTCAAAATCTTGTAATCTTGATGCCCAAAATAGCACATTCTCTTGAAAAGTTGCTTTTCACACGCTTGTTATACCTTAAAAACCATTTCCAAAAGTATGGTTTCATAATCATGCATCATTTCTGATCGCGGCTCTGCCGATGCGATCTTACGATCGATCCTTGGAAACCGGTCAAATAAAATAAATTCCAAGATTGCGGTATAGGATGCAACCTCGGGTCGTCTCACTTAATTGGAACCA
>JANIHY010000009.1:7864667-7877833 GCA_027479065.1 Erythroxylum brevipes
TATATATATTCAATCTTAACCCATCCGAATTACCAATATGCCCATCATATCGATAACGGGATGTTACAATTCTCCCCTCCTAATTAAAATTTTGTCCTAAACTTTCTAACCTGACTGATCGAACAAGTGAGGGTACTGCCTCCTCATGTGCTCCTCAGTCTCTCAAGTCACTTCCTCAGTTGAGTGGTTCTTCCATAGGACTTTCACCAGTGAAATCATCCTGCTTCTCAACTGCTTGATCCGAGACCCCACAATCTAAATCGGCTCCTCTACATAACTCAAATTACTGGCCACCTCAATCTCCTGAGCCGGAATCACATGAGTCGGATCTGATCGGTATCTTCGGAGCATGCTCACATGGAAGACATTGTGCAACTGCGACATCTCACTCAGCAAAGCCAATCTATAAGCCAAGGGCCCTATCCTCTCGAGGATCTCATAAGGACCAATATATCGAGGGCTCAACTTGCCCTTCCAGCCAAATCTCAGAACTCCTCTCCAAGGGGACACTCGAAGGAAAACTCTGCCTCCCACACTGTACTCCATCTCTCTCCGATGTTGATCTACATAACTCTTCTGTCTATCCTAAGCCACCTTAATGCGAATCCGAATCAGTTTTACCTTATCCACAGTGTCCTGGATCAGTTCGGGACCTTCAAGCATCCTCATACCCTCTTCATCCTAATAAAAAGGCGATCTACACTGCTTCTCATACAACGCCTCATACGGTGCCATCCCAATGCTACTCTAGAACTGATTATTATAAGCAAACTCAACCAGAGCCAAATACTGATCCCATGCACCTCGGAACTCCAATACATAAGCTCGCAACATATCCTCAACAGTCTTAATCGTCCTCTCACTCTGTCCATCTTTCTGAGGATGAAATGCTGTGCTAAAGTTTAGCCGAGTACCCATAGCCGACTGTAAACTCTTCCAGAACCTCGAAGTAAATTTGGGATCCCTGTCTGAGACTATAGACACTGGGACCCCATGCAGTTGCACAATCTCTGCCACATACTTCTAGGCCAACTGATCGAGAGTATTGCTCTCCCTCACTGGCAAGAAGTGAGTCGATTTGATCAACCGGTCCACTATGACTCAGATAGCATCATGCTGCCTCGGCGTCCTAGGCAACCCCATAATAAAGTCCATCGTAATTTGTTCCCACTTCCACTCCGGAATGGGCAACGAATGCAACTTACCTACTGGAGCCTGGTGCTCAGCCTTAACCTGCTGGCACGTCAGACACCTGGAAACATACTCTGCCACTTGCCTCTTCATGCCAGGCCACCAGAAATGCAACTTAAGCGTACGATACATCTTGGTAGAACCAGGATGCATCGCATAGGCAGCCACATGCGCCTCCTCCAGAATCTCACGCCTAAGATCATCAACATCCGGAACACACAATCTCTGTCCCAACCACAATGTCCCATCTCTCAACTCAAACTCAGAAGGCACATCTGATCTCACTCTCTCCATCAGTCTCACCATAGCAGGATCCTGATCCTGAGCTCTCTTGATCCTGTCATGTAGCATCGGCCTAAGCCTCAGAGTAGCAATCAAGGCTCCATCCTGAGCCAAATCCATCTGCACATTCAGAGCTCTCAACTGAATCAAACTAGGCAGTCTCCCAACCTGAATCTAAGCTGCACTGCTATGAGATCTCCTGCTCAAAGCATCAGCCACTACATTGGCCTTCCCTAGATGGTACTCTATAGTGCAGTCATAATCCTTCAGAAGCTCAATCCATCTCCTCTGTCTCAGATTCAGCTCTCTTTGACTCAACAGATATCTCAGACTCTTATGATCAGTGAAGATCTGGAACGTCTCCCCATACAAATAATGTCTCTAGATCTTCAAAGCAAAAACCACTGCTGCTAACTCCAAATCATGCACTGGATAATTCACCTCATGAGACCTCAACTATCTCGAGGCATACGCTATAACTCTGCCGTGCTGCATCAGAACACAACCCAGTCCCTACTGCGAAACATCACTGTACACTATATAACCTCCAGAACCAGATGGAATGCCTAACACCGGTACAGTAGTCAACCGATGTTTCAACTCCTCAAAGCTCTCCTAGCACTCCTCAGTCCATCTGAACGACACATTCTTCCTCAGAAGTTTCGTCAGAAGGACCGAGATCAGCGAGAACCCCTCGACAAACCTTCGGTAATATCCAGACAATCCTAGGAAACTCCGAACCTCAGATACATTCTTAGGAGCCTCCCAATGCAGCACTGCCTCAACCTTACGAGGATCCACCTGAATACCATCTCCAGATACAATATGCCCTAGGAAAACCACCTCATCAAGCCAGAATTCACATTTAGTGAACTTGGCATACAGCTGCCTCTCTCTCATGACCTGCAGAACAATCCTCAGATGCTCAGCGTGCTCCTGTCTAGTCCTCGAATACACCAAGATATCATCAATGAATACTATGACAAACTGATCCAGGTAGGGCTGAAAAACCTTATTCATCAAGGCCATGAAAGCTGCCGGGGCATTAGTCAACCCAAACGGCATCACTAGGAACTCGAAATGCCCGTACCTGCTCCTAAATGCACTCTTAGGCACATCGGCCTCTGCAATCCTCAACTGATAATAACCAGATCGCAGGTCCAACTTAGTGAACACCTGAGCTCCCTGCAACTGATCAAATAAATCATCAATCCTAGGCAGTGGATACTTATTCTTTACTGTCACCCGATTCAACTGCCTATAGTCAATGCACAGTCTCAAAGTCCCATCCTTCTTCTTCACAAACAGAACTGGGGCTCCCCACGGCGAAACACTAGGCCTGATAAACCCCTTATCCAGAAGCTCCTGCAACTGAGCCTTAAGTTCCCTCAGTTTCACCGGTGCCATCCTATATGGAGGTATGGATATAAGAGCGGTACCTAGAACGAGGTCAATCGAGAACTCCGTCTCCCGATCCGGCGGTAAACTCGGTAACTCATCAGGGAACACATTCGGGAATTCCCTAACCACGGGAAAATCCTGCAACCTCTGCTCAACTCTGGTATCAACCATATGGGCCAAATAGGCCTCACAACCTCTCTGCATCAACCTCAGGTCACTCAGAAAAGAAATCGTCTGGGCTGGCACTGCCTGACTAACACCTCGAAAAATAGCTCTAGGCTGATCAGGAGACTCTAACACAATCTCCTTGGTATAGCAGTTCATGACGGCCTTATGCGCAGTAAGCCAGTCCATCCCCAAAATCACATCAATCTCCCTCAGAGGCAGTACAATCAAGTCTGCACTCAAAACTGCTCGATCAATCTGAATCGGGCACCCCTTGCAGACCTCTCCCAATATAGTCGTACTACTTAGAGGTGTACTCACCTCTAGTCCATACTGTAACCTCTCCCTATCCCCATGAAGTCTACATGTCATATGCAGTGCAATAAAAGAATGAGTGGATCCAGGATCCAACAATGCATATGCTTCAAAATCAGAAATCAGAAGCATACCTGCAACAACATCTGGGGAATCCTGAGCCTCCTGCCGAGTCATAGCATAGACTCTAGCCTGGGACTGTGGTCTGCTGCTCAGTCCCTCAGTCCTCACTACGGACCCCTCAACTCCGCCTTGGCCTCTACCTCGGCCCCTCAATCCCGATCCACCTCCACAGCTCTGCTACACCGTGGTATTGCTGCTAGATCTCCCAGTCATAGTAGACTGAGCTCCCAAGGTGGCGGGGCAATCCCTAACTTGATGGTCCATCGAGCTGCATCTAAGAAAGGCTCCAGTCAGCCACCGACACTCCCCACTGTGCCTCCAGTCACAGTGCTCACAGACCGGAGAAATCTGCCCTAAACCTCTAGCACTGCCACTGCCACTACTAGTCTATGCAAATCTGCCTCTCTGACCAAATCTAGACTGTCTAGCTCCTCCCTGAGACCTGAAGGTCCTGCTCTGGCGCTTACTGTACCCTCTGCTAGCACTGCCCTGGCTGTCACTCAACCTCTTGCCCCTGGACCCCTGACCAGTCTTAGCCTGACTCAGCCTCAGAAGCTGCTCAATCCGCACTGCAGCAGCTCTCAACTCGACAAACGTGCCCATATCAGACCGGGCCAACCTGGTATGGATCTCCAGATTGAGTCCGCCCTCAAATCTCTGACACCTATCGGCTAGCAATCAGAACAGTAGCATACCCCATCAGCTCATTGAACCTCACCTCGTACTTGCTACTATCATCTGACCCTGTCTCAACTCCAAAAACTCCTGCATCTTCATCTCCAAATAAACCTTGGGCATATAATTGTCCCGGAAGGCTCTCAGAAAATCGTCCCATGTCAGAATACAGGGTCTGGTGGTACTGCCCAGGAAAGTCTTCCACCACTGATAAGCCAGACCCTGAAGCAGAGACACTGCATAGTCAAAGCGCTCCTCAGAGTCGCAGTCCATCTGATCGAGAACTCTCTCTGTCCTCTCTAGCCAACCCTCAGCCTCAGCAGGGTCTATGCTGCCATAGAAGTCAACAGCACCCTGCTTGCGCAGTCGATCATACCTCCTCTCCCGTCTCACGAGAACTCTAGGAGGTAGCTTCTCAGAATGGGCATATAGGACTCTCTACTAGCTCCCACGGATCCTAGATCAGCTGGTTGATCCACTTGATCACCAAGAACGGATGACCTAAAAGAAACAAGAATTTGGTCAATTTCTGCTTTTTCTCGCTGAAATTCAAGCCTAAAATACACTATGCCCAAAAGATGTCAAACCATGCTCTAATACCACCTAATGTAGCATCCCCTTACCGTAGGGTATGCTCCGGGACGCCCGTGGGTCGTTCCGACACATATCCCACAGCAAGGAAGTGCTACAACGAAACAATCACTAATTACTCGCATGGCATCAATACAATTAAAATCCATAATACGAAAATCACTGAACTTTAAAACCACAATGCTTTTTCTCATTTCATAATATCGATCAAGATATAGACAAGTCTATCAGTCCCCTACAGTCTCAATACAATATCCCAAAAAGGAAACTGATACAAACGTCTATACTAAGTCGTCCCAAAATCCAATCAAAAATCGTCCCAGCTGACCGACCTGTGTGCCATCGCTTCACTTGCCTACGCACTCGCACAGCAGGAAATGTCTATCACGGGAGCTAGGGGTCTACTAACGCTGTCCTGAAAAATATTTGCAATGTTGGGTGAGTTTGAGAACTCAATGAGAAACCATCATCGATGGTTTACCCAACTCATGCATATACATACAATATATCACATAGTCACAATAACACATTTTCACTATAATCATAAATCAACGAGCCACTGCACATTCGTCACATAATACACACATTC
This sequence comes from Erythroxylum brevipes, assembly GCA_027479065.1. Lineage (NCBI taxonomy): Eukaryota > Viridiplantae > Streptophyta > Magnoliopsida > Malpighiales > Erythroxylaceae > Erythroxylum > Erythroxylum brevipes. The sequence continues at coordinate 7,870,000 of JANIHY010000009.1, forward strand.
TCAATTTTCACAACACATTCAAATGCATAATGCATGCTAATTCTTATTTTATGTTAGTGTTGTGACTGAGCGTTAACACTATCCCGATTCGGGCACATTTCACAGTGATCACAATTGAGGCAAGTAGGAGAGCCCTCAGGGTATGCACTGCTGCTCGCTCACATTAGGGATAGGTATGCAATATTCCCTTTCGGCCTTAGGCCCTTTCACTGATATCGAACTTAAAGCTCTAATCACTAATTGTTCCAGTCACAACTGTTAATTACCGCTTTTAATCATGCCTAGCATGCACTCACACTTGCACAATCAATCACATATATCTCACTCAATTCTATTTATCACATTCAGAACATTTATTCACAGTCTCAGCACATTTATTTCGCATTTGTAATACTCAAATTAGCAATTAATTCACACATTCACAGCACATTTTATCACACAAAGATTGAGGAACCAACTAGGTTACTCACCTGTAACTTCCGAGCTACTGCCTGGAAGTCCCAGCAATATCCGTGGACTGACGATCCAACGGTGCCTCTATAACAATTCAAACGAATTCTCATCACTAGATGCTCAATCAAATAAATTCGATAATGCACATGTCTTAATTCAAAATGGTACGATGCATGATCATGATTTTCCAGCGCTCTAATCCAATTCCGCTATCTCTCGCTTTACAACCAAAATTCACTATTCACTAGGTCAATAGCATCCATCGATTTCACAAATCTCTCATTTAAACTCTAATTACTCAAAACATAACTCTTAGGTTGCATTTGAAACTATAATAGATTCTATTTCGATAATTACGATCCCTCAAATTAAAATTCAAACTTTCGATCTTTACCACAATTGTAAACCTCTTTCTCTAGATCATAACGAATTAAGAATCACCCCAATTGGAGGTCTACACCAAAATTTATGCCCTAAAAACCAAATCAATCTCTCAAAAATTTCTGCCTCTCGCTGCGACGTAGGAGCCCTCGTCACGGCGTGCAACAGGTCGCTCGTCGCGGCGTGGGAAACGCTTGCCGCGACGAACACCTCCCATCTTCTCGCTGCCACGTCCACAATTTAACTCGTCGCGGCACAAAACCCGCTCGCTCGCCGCGAACGTCTCGCGTGGCTCGCCGCAGCGAGCACGAGTTTTCTCGTCGCTGCGCAGCCTGTTTCAGACGTCGCGACGTGCGGGTCGCACCTTCTTCTTCGATCAACTTTTCCGCCATTTTCACTCTTAAAACCACCATTAAACACATTCAACTACCCTATCTAACTCATTAAAACACTATAAATGCAACAACCACAATAAATAACAACATTAAACTCAATAAACTTACCAAATCACAGATCAATTGATAACCCTCAAATCGCAACCGTCCGAAATCCTCCAAGCTCAAACTCCACAATTTTCACTCTCAAATCTCAGCCATCTTCATCTTCCTCAAGAATCAAGCTAAGTCTCGGGCACAAGGAAGCAACAATCACACTGAAGAAGCAAAGGTCGGGTAGAGGATCGAAGATCAACGAGAAGAAGGAGAAGAAATTTGGGTAAAAGGGAAAGGCTTTCTTTAAGTTTTCAAAACCTAACATGTATATAAAGGGGTTTGATCTCAACTTAAAACTTATAAGACTAAGTCCTCAATTTCATTAAATTTCAATCTCTAAAATTCCAATGGCTTATCACAATAATTCTTAAACTCACAAATCTAAATTTTCCAAGCCATTAGCCAACAATTTCGGAACCGGAATCTAACTCATCAGTCTCTAGGTCATTTTCTCGGTCCGAACACAAGACTCTAAAAATTCCTATAAATCCTCAAAAATACAAAACACAAAGTCCTATGCTCCAATTTCAATTTCCAACTCACAAAAATTCAATTCTCACTCTAATTCAACTATTCCACTCAAATTATTCTTAAATTCTCAATCAAGTCACAATTCAACCAATTTAACTATTCAATTCAATTATTCCTTAATTTTCAATAACTCATATCTCACATACTTATCTCAAAATTCACAATTCAACTCATAATCACAATTAAATGCTGGAACAATCATGAATGCATGTCACTATGTATGCATGTGCAATTAACTCACTTATCACTGATACAGAGGAAAATGCACGTGCAGTCAATTATGAATGCACCCAATGCTAACCCATCCTAATTACCGATATGCTCATCACATCGGTAACGGGATGTTACAACTTTACTCTTGGAATTTTCAGTTCCATCAAAGTTTTGGGCTGAAGCTTCATCCATTGCAGCCAATCTTATTAATCGCCTCCCTTCTCAACAGTTGAATTTTGATTCTCCTTACTATCGTCTTTTTGGGTGCATCCTGATTATCATATGCTTAATACTTTTGGATGTGTTTGTTTTGTTCACTTGTCTTCTCATGAGCGTCACAAGCTTACAGCTCAATCTGTTCAATGTGCTTTTATGGGTTATAGCACTACTCACAAAGGTTTTGTGTGCAATCGTTTGAGTTGGGACTCGATTTTGGAACCAGACCCCCAACCCGAAAAACGAAAAACGGAAAGCGAAAAACAAAAGCCGAAGCGAATCCTAAACCAAAGATCGGATAACAAAGCGAAATTGGGCCAAAACAAATGCGAAACACAATTCGGATCGGAAAGCGAAAAAACAAAATGAAATCGAAATCTTAAGGAGCCATAGAAAATCGAAAAACTCGGAAATCAAAATCGGAAACAACTCAAAATGGAATCGAAGGAACGGAACATATCAATCAGACTGAAAATCGAAATCTGACATCCGAGAAACGCAAACTTAGGAAAACTAGCGTTAGAAACTCTAAAGACACACTCGGTCTAAACCAATCCAAAATTGGTATAATTTTTTTTTTCATTTTTCACTATTTGTTCAAAAGCGTGCCCACGTTTCAAAAGCGTGCCCATGTTTCAAAACAATACTAATTTCTAAATGAAATTTAACAATTCCACAACCTCAATTCATTTCATTCTTCAAATTTATCATTTCTCATCTTTTAAACAAAACATATATCTATTTTCTTTTTCCTTAAACATCTCACACATTGCTATACACAATCAAGCCATAAACAAAGAGCACTTCAATATTTCAATTCCAGCAACACAATTTATCGGATCTTCTGTCTGGAATCCCAACACAACAAATACATTTCTATACCTATAACACTTCAATAATTCTCAATCAATAGCCAAAATCATCGGACCTCCTGTCCGGAATCCAAACACAATCAATCTCATTCATAATCATATGCAATTTATATACAAAACCATAATTCACTTTTTTATTCTATATACACATCCATAATTCATTTACATCATCCAAAATAAAATATATCACCAAGAAAAAGTGGCATTTTCAATCCACGATACAACATCAATTCCGAAATCCAAAAATACACAAGAATATAATAATTCTAGAATCCTTCAAAAAAGTCTAAAATCTTATTCTTACAAATATAGAACTTAACCCTACAACATAAATATAAATAAACAGACGTCATAACTTGCTTTCATCCGGTCTCCTTCTCGATACTTGGAGATGGGGATGAAAGGGGGTGAGCTTTACAGCTCGTGGATAACCTGTTTATAAATCGAAAAATAAGAAAAATTTATTTTTCAAAACGTTTACCATTTGTAAACATTTCACGGTAGAAAATTCATCAAAAGCTTATTTTTCACAATTTCTCAATTTCAAAGAATTCATGAGCAATTTCAAAAAATGGATGCATCACACTTAGAATCAAAACAAAAGCACATAAACACATCAGAATGGTTTGGGTCGGTCTAGAAACAGAACATACTGTACATTCCCGCATAGCGGTCCTATGCAACCGTAAACAAAACGTACTACACCATTCCGCATAGCGGTCTGATGTAGCCGTGAACTTATGGGAGTCCTTAACAGAGCTCCAATGTCGCTAGCGGGCAGGCGGGCAAAGCCTAGACAAGTGCACTTGACCCTCTTATGGGACCTAACCAAACCCACTTAACACATTTCACACTTGAAAAAAATCGGATTGCCCGACGGCACATTTCGAAAACTTAGTTTCCATGTCATCTCATATTCAAACATAATGACATTCATGAAATCACAATGTCACACATAATGTCACATATTTCACACAAATTCATATATCAAATGCACAATCATTCTCAAACAAGGAATGCAACAATTTTCATAATTTATCACTTTATTCATAAATAATGAATTTCACAAATTTTCTTAATTTATTAAAACATTTAAAACTTGTAACCATTTTCCAAAAAAATTCGGAAACAATAAAAATTCGATACTTTCTTTCTTAATTTTTCGAAAACATTTACATGACTTATAATTCAAAATATAAACATAGTACCCACCTTAATTCCATGCTTGAAACTTGTCCAAAACCTCAATTTCTCCAATGCCTCATTTAAATTCCCTAATCTAAGACAAAAATCCCTAATTAACAAACATCCAAAATTGAGCAATTTAAACCTTCTAATCTCCAAAATTGACTTTAGAAATCACAAACTTATATCATTCTTAAGCTATCTAAACCAAAATTCTTTCACAATTTAACAAAGTAAAAATTTCTCTTACCTTAATTCTTCATCCATTTCGGATTTTCTTGGCTCAAAATAAAGCTCTTGAGCTCCTCTTTATTTTTTCTTCTTGAATCTACTTCAAAATCCCTCTTCAAACCTTATAAAAATCAAAACCTAAAAGTTTCCTCTTCTTTCTCCTTTACCTCCACCGAAGCCATCTTCTCTCTTTTCTCTCTTAACTTTTGTTCTTTCTTTTAAAAATTTTCGTGCTTCCTCTCCTCCTTAAACGGTAGCCCCTTTACTTGCCATTTAATTAGTGTAAAAAGACTCCTTTACCCTTTCATATATGCCTAATACTTTAAAACCTTAAGTACTCTTCCAAGTTTGCCCTTAAAGCATTTTTAACACTTTCATTTCTAACACTTTAATTTAATTTAATCCAATAAACTTATGCCATATGATCTTACTCAATTTAACATGTTAATTACTCACATTAACATGCTAATTAAGTCCTCAAAATCATAAAATATAACAAAGTCTCAAAATTCATTAAATCATGCTTAACTTAGGACATTTTTCAAATCATCCAATTGAAGGAATTTGCTAAATTTTCCTTCTATAAAAATGTTCCTTATTGTCTCAATTTCATAACATCACCAAAATCATTTAATTTGGTGTACTACTCCAAAAGTTATACCTCAAACATTTTGGACTATCGTTATGCTAAAACATTTTCTAGCACTTTACTTCCATCCAAAAATTGACATTCTTAATGACTAAATTGAAACTCAAGTCCTTCATAGCATTTGTAGCCATATTTTTCTAGTTTAATCGAAATTAAGAATCACCTCATTTGGATGACTAGATCAAAAATTATAGCCTAAAAACTTTCAGCTCTTACTAATCCAAGACTAAACACTAATCCCAACTTCAATTTAGAAATTGAAAGTCTTTGGGGCTAAATTGAAATTCAATTCCTTAATATGAATTGTAGCCCCATGTATCTAGTTTATTTTTCAACAAGAATCAACTCAATTGGATCTCCACAGATCAAGATATCTCCAAAATACTGAACTATGTTCAGAAAATTTTCAGCTCACTTTGATTAAATAAATCATCCTCAATTTAATCTAAAAAATCCACAATTTTTACTGGACAGATAGATAGATGTCTTAGGAATCCAATGCTTCAAAAACCAAGTTAATCGGATGTCGAACGAAAAAGATATAAGCAAAAGAGTGAGAGAGGGTCGGATTAGGTCAGGCAAAACAGAAAGTCAATCGATCGGCCACAACAGAATGTTGATCGGTCGGCCAAAACAAAAGGGTCGGATCGGTCGACCAAAACAAGATTGGTCGGCCAAAACAAAGGGTCGTTCCAAAACGCATACTTGACTTTCTAGAATTCATAACTTTTTACATAGAAGTCCAAAATTCACAAACTTAGTATCAAAAGAAAGATGAAAGGAAGCTCTAAAACGTTCATGAAGAAATGAAAAATCAATTCCATCTTTAAAGGGGTCAAAATCCCACTCAAACTTTCTATCCAATTAAAGTCTCCCTAAATAATAACTCAACTTAGAAAATTTCTATCTTTCAGCTACAAGGTCCAAAAATGTAATACTTTATATCAATGGAAAGATCAAAAAGCAAAATAAAACTTTAATGAAGGACAGAAAAATCAACTTGGCCTTTAAGGGAATCAAAAACCACTTCAAAGTTTCTGTCCACTAATGATCATGCCAAAACAGTAACAAAAACTTCTAAAGATCATAACTTCCTATTCCATGGTCCAAAAATTCCATACTTTACATAAATGAGAAGATCAAAACACAATCTAAAATGTTCATGAAGAAATTAAAGGTAATTTCAACCTTTAACTAGGTCAATTTTTCAATCAAAGCTTTTGCCCAGAAATTTGTCATCCTATATCACATCCAATCTTCACAATTTCACATCTTTCAATTTCCACAATAAAAAACAACATATTATAAATCATTGAAAAGCTATAAACTTCCTCTAAAACTTTCAGTGAGGCTACTTGATCTAATTCAAACCACATCAGTACAAAATTTGCCTCAAAGCACAGTACACACAAACTTACCCTTGTTAGCATTTTTAAAAACAAAATAAAATAACTTAAATTTGAATGATCATAACTTTCAATCTCGATATCGAAAAATGTCATACTTTATAGAGATTTAAAGCCATCAACAGAAGCTACAACTTTCATGAAGATCATTTCATCCAAATCTGCCTAGATCAGGCCACAAAAATTCACAAAGTTTTCAGACCAAAAAGTCAATTTTCTGTGACTATTCATCCCAGAAAGTCAAACTTGCAATTCCCTAAAATTTAACACTTTCATTATCCATTTCTTGCTTTTTAACTCCATTTAAAGCAATTTATTCACTATCAATTCCATTTAAACTCAAAACACCATTTTAGTCCATAATCAAACATAAACATCAATAACAAAAACATATTTCACCTATCTTAATCTCAGATAACAATTTACATTATTTAATTTTCTTTTTCTTTGTACATGAATAAGTCACCACAAATTCCTCATTTAATGTCAATTTATAATTCAAAATTCCAAGAAAATTCGAGGTCCAACACTGAAACCCTCAATGAGCAAAGTAATGGAAAAGAAGTTCAACAGTAGCAATATTATTATAATGGATGCCTTTATGATGCTGACTGCTATGGTGTCAGCCAAGCAGGTAATTCTATTGCCTCTCCTAAATCTGATGTGGTTCCAAATAGCTCTAGAAATTTTTACCATTAGGAAAAGTAGCCCTTGATTCTCATAGTCCAGGTTTGTTAGAAGGGGTAGAGGGGGATTTTTACCATTAGAAAAAGTAAAAACTCTAGAAGAAAACAAAAGCAATAGGTTTTACTTTATGTATAGTGTCACTCTTGAACTTACTATTTGGAGAATGACTTTTTGAAACTCTCTCTTCAACATTTGTGCATATTTCTTATCTCATTCTCTGTAGCTAATACCCACAATTCTTAATAGGTTTTGGGCTCCATCTCACTTCATGAAGTGTCACTTTTATCCTTTGTACCTCTCCCTTGGTTCAATTTACTAATTCCTATTCTACTCTCAGCCTATCTTCTCAACATGATCTAGTTCATTAGACTCAATAACTTGATACCTCCTTCTCCTCCCATCTATTGGTTATTCCCTAGCCTTGTGGTTTTTATATCACCTCTAAACCTTATGGCAATCCACAGGCCTTTGAACTAGAAGTTTGTTCTTAGAGACTCATCCTTAACTTTCTTCAATATC
>JANIHY010000009.1:7908270-7924820 GCA_027479065.1 Erythroxylum brevipes
GGCAAACTTGGAAGAACACTTAAGGTTTTAAATTATAAGGCATATATGTAAGGGCATAATGGTCATTTTACATTCTTTAAATGCAAGAGGAGTGGGCTGTCGTATAAGAAGAGTGAAGCACGAAATTTTGTTAAGTTGTCGATTTTTTTGGGTCTTCAAGCAAGATTTTTAAGTTGACCCCGGAAGGAAAAAGATGGAAGAATAAGAGAGCTCCATTATGAGCCAAGAAATTTCGGATTTGGAGAAGATTAAGTTAAGAGACGATTTTTTATCTTTAAAATTTTAATGAGATTTTTGTTTAGATAGCTTAAGAATAGTATGGGTTTGTGATTTCTAAAGTCAATTTTGGTGATGCATGGTTTAAATTTTTCAATTTTGGATGATGAAAATTGTATGGGGCCTTGTACTATGTCTAATCAGAATATGGTATGATGAAATTATTAAATTATATGAAAAAATCATGCATAGAAAGGTTAGTTAAAACTACTTGGACATTCCTAAATATTTAGGTGTTCATGATGTGTTGTTGGATGCTAATCTTAATCTATGATTATAAATTGGAGAATTGGAGAATTAAAGATTAATAAAAGGAGTTTTAATTTATTTAATTTTAATTTTTGAATTATAGATATAATGTATAATCATTACAAATATATTTGGGAACTTATGTGTCTCACATAAAGAATGATTTTAAAAGAGTAAACATATTTTAATTAAGTTGAACTTCATTATAAAGTTTAAGCAACTTTATGATTAAATATGAGATACTTAATAAATGAGGATCAATATGAGATATTGGATCTTATTTGGGCATAATAGGTATTTAATTAGAATAATTTGTAATTAGGATTTAATTTTAATTAAATTACTAAAATGTCCTAAACTTATTAAGCTCTAATAGAGCCAACACTTTTTTCTTAATCCTCTCTATAAGAGTTACAGAGTTCTCTCAACTATTCTGTAAATACCATTAGAGGTCAGACACTTATGCGGCTATGGTGATTGAGATGGATCATTTTCAAAAACAATTTAAGAGAATGATAAGAATATAATCATACTTCGGAATAAAGTACGAATTAAGATTCATAATTTATTATAATATATATGTTAATCATTTTATGAAAATAAAGAGAACTTGAATTTTAGGAAATTAAATAAGAAAAAAGTTTTGCAATTATTCGGCTACAGTCAGGATTTGATCACGTCCCGATTTCCCAACAGATACTCCATCCTTTACTTATGATATTTCATCCAAATTATCCAAAGCTTTGTTTACCTTAATATGGGTTGTATTATGTATATTTAATCTCTTCTCAACATGAAAGATGACATAACTTATTGTACTGGGCTCAAAAGAATTATGTGTTGGATATTTTATATGAAAATGTTGATGAAAGACATGATTAATATACATTGCGGAAGATCTGGAATTTTTTTCATACCTTACTCACCTATTGCATTCTAGCATATGAATCCCATCGGTAGAAGTTAATGAATCCCTTCTTTATTAGAATCCCTCAATTTTAGAGCTACAAGTATAGAAAAAATTAACCATTCGGGTATACAATCGAACTTATAAAACCGAACATTCCATCTTCATGTAGAGATTAAGACTTCATTGTTTAACGGATGGAGATAAAAATTTTAGCTTCTTTCATAAGACTGAACTCTTAAGGCCTAACAATAAGATACTTTTATCATTAACTCTCAAGGGGATTTAGGAAAAATGATACTCCATCCCTCAATTATGATTTTTCATCCTGTCCAAAGCTTTATTTACCTTAACATGAGTTGTATTATATATGTTTAATCTCTTTTCTATAAGGTTTGAATGAACTGAATTAATTGTTTTATTCATGAATCCCTTCTATTTATATACATGTATATTAGTATATTTGAATATTCAAAACAACATCTTATCTAATCCTATGTATATCTGTATGATGGTTACAATAATCTGTTTGAATTTAAACTTATGCTCTTATCTTCATTTAGGTTGGAATTGGGCTGTGGAGATGGGCTTGTGACATAACCCTAATATCTCCCCTCAAGATAGGATTCGTCGACGAAGACCTAGCTTGAATTTTTGTCTGAGAAAGGGTTGTCGGGAGAGAGGCTTGGTAAGGCAGTCGACCTTCTGATCTGCAGCGGAGACGTGGGAGACACGGAGGGCGCTGGATTGAACTAGATCCCTAATAAAGTGGAAGTCGATCGCAACATGTTTCATCCAGGAGTGAAATATCGGGTTGGAACTCAGTTGGGTGGCACCAACGTTGTCACAGTAGATCACCGTTGGGTGGGGTAGCCTGATCCAAAGCTCAGCAAGGAGATGACGTATCTAGGTTATCTCAACAGCCGTGTTGGCGACGGCCTTGTACTCGGCCTCAGTGGACGATCTAGCCACGGATCGTTGCTTCTTTGAGCTCCAAGACACTAGGTTCTGTCTAAGAAAGACAATAAATGTAACATCTCATCACCGATGGGAAGGGTAGATTGGTCAATTCGGATGGGTTACAAATGTTTAATTATATCTCGGCATGTTCATGCATTAAATGGCCTCTAAAAATAGATGAATGATGATTTTTGCACATGCACTTGTTTGTACATACATTCATCACATTTCTCTGCATATGTGTCTAAATGTAATTTATTTTGTGATTTGTGTTTGAAAAATTAAATTGGAGTGATTTATGCGGGCTTCTCAATTTTTAGGGAGTTTTAGAAATTTTCTGAAATTTTTGGGAGAAAATGTCCGAACCGAAGAAATTGTCAAGTGACGAACTGATTGGCTTTCCGATAATGGAAATGACTGTCCAATAGCACTGGAGAGTTAGATACATGATTTTAGGATTTATTAATTTTTGTGCGCTAGTGGAATTTGGGAGAAATTAGAATAAAAAGTTGATTAGGTCATAAGAAGTGGACAATTGGCAAGTGACATGAGTCATTTGCCAAACATGGCCTTAAGTCCACTTGATTAATAACCTTTTTCCCTTATGGGTTGTCTTATACGATGCTTTCTTCTCTTTGGAACAAAATTTGTTCTCTTACTTAGCTTCTCTTCTCCTCTTCGTTTTCGTTGGTTTTATCCCTCCATACAACAAGTTCTTCCTTGTTACTTGCTTTCTTCTTCTTCCTTTACTTTCAAAACCAACCTTAAGTCTTATAATGATGAAATTTGATGTGGATGAGAGTGAGGGCCTTAGGTGTTGGTGAGAGGTCAAGAGTTGGTTGAAGACTGGAAGATTTAAAGCTTGAACCTTGTTTAGGTGAGAAATTTGTATTGTATTCTCTAATTGGTAGTTAGAGGTATTTATGGTGATTAATTATGAAATTTTGTGGTTGGATTGTTTGGATATAAGTGTATGTATGTGTGTTTGATGTTATTGATGAAAGGTGTTATAGGATTAATGATTTTGTGTGTTTGTGAATGGATTTTGTGTTGAAATGAGTTTAGAGATGAAGTAGGAAGGATGATTTAGGATGATGTTGAGTTATTAGTGAAATTTGGAGAGTAAGAAGATGAAAAATGTCGAAGAAGAAGACTTCTGGTATCGCACGTTGTGGCATGCATGCGCCACGACGTGGCGAGTGCAAGTGCCCTTGCCACAGCATGTGCTAGTGCCCTCGCTGTGGCGAACTTCTGGATTTCGCCGTGGCGAGCTCCAATATGTGATTTCGCGGCGAGCTGCTCTTTTTCGCCGAGGCGAGTTTCTCGTTTCACCACGGCAAGCCCCTATTTTTCTGCACAGATATGTTTTAGTATTTTGGACATAACTGTTGATGTAGATATCCAAATGAAGTGATTTTGATTCGTTATAAAATGGAGACCAAGATCTACAAGTGTTAGGAAGAAAGAAAGTTTTAATTCAGTTTACAAAGATCTCAAATTTTTGAATGGAAGTTGAGTATAGATTTCTATTTCAACATAAGGATATTCTCAATATATATTTTGGAGTATAACTTTCGGACTTCTAAAACAAATTAAATGATTTGGGAGTCTTGAAAAACTTAGTTCAATGGGGAACATTTTTCTAGAAAAGAATATCACCAGGTTTTGTCATTTACTTGATCATAGTGATCATGGGAAATTGACCCGAATGTTGGACTATGATGATTGGAATTAGCTTAAGTAATCTTTTGAAAGTGGTAGAGGATTGTTGTAACTTTCTAATAAGGTATAATATGTGAATTGTGGATATAAGGATGGTAAGTTTTGCATTTTTTTTAAGTTTCGATATGATTTAGGTCATGTGCTGTTTTAACACTCCTTAACAGGGCAGCCACATTAATGGGTGAATTTGACCTAGTTAGAAGTGGCATTGGCTTTGAAGTCCTTCTCGAGAATTTTAATTTGTTGTCTGATCTTTTTAATGCTATATGGTATGGTAAATTTGGGCAGAATCTTTGGAAGGGTTTTAGACCCTTCATGGAACTTATAGGGTTTTCTGTGATCCTTCTAATGATATCAAATTGTCACATTTGGACACTTGGGTGAAAAGTTAGGTTTTGCGATAGAAGAAAGGGAAATTGTGAAATAGTGCCGGGAATGTCACGAACATGTATTGTATACTTTTTAATTGCTACATGTGTATTATTAAATATGTCTGATTTTACATTTAGAAATGTTGGAATAATTTGACTGTCAGTGTTTCCCTATCTATACATTACTCCAAAAGAAATCTAATACAAAATCCTAACTAGGTCATCCCCCAAAAATGCCAGCTAACCGACCTGTGAGCCATGACTTCTCTTGCCACCACAATCTACACGGCAGGAAAAGTCCTCTCTGGAGCTAGGAGTCTACTCTCTCGGTCCTGAAAAATAGGTTGTAATTTTGGGTGAGTTTGTGAACTCAGTGAGGAACCATCATCGATGGTTCACTTAATTCATGCATCACGCAAGCAATTCACAGATTATTGTACAATAGCACATTTAGAAATACCACAAATTGTTATCGCAGAAGTATAAGGCATTTCGCCTTTCACCCAACCCAAATATTCAATCAAATGCATATGATGTATCGGAATCGCCTACGGGTGTTTCGGTGTATACCCTACGATAAGGGAGCGCTACAATAAAGGCACCAGTGGAGCAATAGGTGTCTTTGTCTCCTCCCCAATCAGCATCAGAAAAGGCACGAAGATTTAAATTAGAGGTACGAAAAAATTGTAGACCTTCATCAATGGTTCTTGTAAGATACTGAAGCAGACGTTTTACTGCTAGCCATTGCTTAGTGGTGGGATAGTGAGTAAACTGAGACAGGTTATTCACAGCAAAGGCGACATCTGGTCGGGTGAGTAACAGGTATTGTAGACTTTCTATAATCTTGCGATATTCACTTGCATCTGTTAAATTGGTGCCCGAGTGTAGAGTCAGAGTCGGATGACTCGCCATAGGAGTGAGCACAGGTTTTGCTTCATGCATTTAGTGTCATAAAGGAGATCAGTGATGTATTTTCTTTGAGAAAGTAGTAGTCCTTGATTGGTCCGAAGAACCTCAATGCCAAGAAAATAGGATAGAAACCCCAAATCCTTAATAGAAAACTTCTAAGCTAATAGGTGGATATAGTGATTAATTAGGGTTGCATTGTTACCTGTGACAATGATATCATCAACATAAACCATGAGGATAGTGATAAAGGAGAGGAGTCTGTAGATGGAGGAGTGGTAGGTTATGAAACATGCAATCTAGGTGGAATCCAAGTAGCAGAATGATCAGTAGATGGTGGTTCTGCAGTCCGTGAAGGAGTGGCAAATGGAAATACTGATTCAACAAATTTGACATGCCTAGAGGTGTAGATGCGAGATGTGGCAGGATCAAGACAATGGTAGGCACTTTGAGAAGGTGAGTACCCTATAAATACACAAGGTTTGGATTTGAGATCTAATTTGGTAGATGTGCAGGGTTTTAACCACCGATAGCACAAACAACCAAAAATTCTAAGTTTAGAATAGTTAGGGTTTGTGCAAAATAAATAGTAATAGGGAGTAGACATGTGTAATGTGGCTGTAGGCATACGGTTGATTGGATACACTGCTGTGGAAAAGGCTTGTGGCCAATAGGATGAAGGCCAGTTTCAACAATGTGTAGATGTTTCCTTTCTACTATACCATTATGTTCAGGTGCGTGAGGAGGTGTGGTTCTGAAGGAAATACCATGTTGAGATAGAAAATCTGATAGATCAATGTACTCTCCCCTATTATCAGTGTATAATGTTTTAATAGATGTGTCGAAAAATTTTTCAGCAAGTGCTTTGTACTTAACAAAGACAACATGGACATCAGATTTTCTTTGGAAGGGATAGAGCCAAGTGTATTTAGTGAAATGGTCAATGAAAATGGCATAGTATTTGCAATTTTCTTGAGAATAGATTGGAGCAGTCCATACATCCGAAAAAATGACATCCAGTGGTTTTTGAGACATAAGAGTAGATTTTGAAAAAGGTAATTAGTGACTTTTATTTGTCAAACATTCATTACAATGAGTCCTAGAAGAAGTAAAAGAGAAGGTGGAATGAGGGATAAGTTTAGATAAAATGTGAGTAACAATTGGTTTTGCAGGATGTCCTAGCCTAGAGTGCCAATCGGTGAATGTGGCAGGAGAGGTGGAGAATGCAAACTTTGGGGATGAAGTTGCTGGCCATGCATATAATCCATTTTTAGGTGCACCCATGAGAACAAGAGTTCCTGTTGTCAAGTCCTTCACAAGAAAAGCAAAAGGTGAGAACTGAACAGAAACTTTGTTTGAAACACAAAACTGATAAACTGAAGTTAAATTTTGTTTCATGTCAGATACACATAAGACTTTATCTAATTTGAATGTTCTGTTATCTGCATGTAATGTACCACTGCCTTTATGACTTATTGGAAGCCCGGAACCATCTCCAATCATAATATCTTCATTATCTGTGTAGGGAGTATGCATAGCAAGGTTCTGCAAGTCAGTAGTCACATGATGAGAACCTCCAGAGTCGAGAATCCACTGATCTTGATTAGAGGCAGCAGCAAAATGAGCTTTTGGCGAGGGAAAAGAAGAACCTGTAGGAACAATGCGAAAGGAGGGACAACGCTTGGCACAGTGACCTTGGACTCCACAAATTTGACATTTTCCAAGGTATGGTCGTGATTGATGTTGAGAATTGGAAAGAGGTCCATTATTGTTGCTAGGGTAGGAGCTGTAAGGTTGTATCTATCCATAGGTGGGTTGAAAATTGGTCTGGTGATTGGGCTGAAAGTGATGATTGGGCTGAAAGGGATGAGAAGGATTATTATGATATTGCTGATAGTGCCATCTATTCCATTCCTGATGTTGTGGAGTTGAGTGATGCTTTTTACCTCCTGATTTAGTGGTATAATTTGCTGTCACAGGAGAATGAAGAGTTCCTGGCGAAGGGAGATCAGCTTCAGCAGTGATGAGTTTCTCATGTAACTCATCAAATGAAATGGGAGTATCTCGAGCATTGATGGTGCGAATCACTTCACTATATTCTTCACCTAGTCCATAAAGTACTTTATCTGTGATGTCTTCGAGAGCCATTGGAGCATTCGAAAAACTGAGTTCATCAGTTTTAGTTTTGATGGCCTGCATATATTCAATGATGGGCAATTGTCTTTTGGAAAGTTTCTTGAGTTGAGTTTTAACTTGTTTTTGTTTACCTCTGGATGCTTGTGCATAGGCCTTGGCTAAGATGTCCCAAGTCTCTTTGGAAGTGTTGGCAATGGCAATAAATGGAATGATGGTTGGTGAGAGAGCACCAATGATGGCATTCAGAATTAGTTGATCTTGACGGATCCAAAAATGATAATTTGGGTTGGGGACAGATGTGTCATTGGTGGTGATGGTTGTTGGACAACAGCTCTTTGTACCATCAATAAACCCTTGCAAATGAGGGACGGTTGAGAGTGTCTCTCTCTAGGAATCAATTCTCCTAAACTGCGTCCCCGATTCTGCCTGTGTTGGTTGGTTTTTGCGATAGTGTTGGAGCTACGTAAGTTTCGTTTCTACTATTTTCAGGTGGTGTACGCTGCTGTTTGGGTGCATTTTGGCGGGAGTTTGAAAGTTAAACTGGGATCCGTCTGGTGCGCTCGTCTTCTCCTTTGGCGGGCGTGACGCGGGTTTGGCTGTGAATTTATGGCCAAAAAGAAGCATAAGGGTTCTGAGGTGAAGATGGTCGAGGAGTCTTCTCCCTCCTCCTCCGGTCAGCCCCCGGTGGAGGAGCCCCCCCGGCGGCCTCCTCCGTCGAAATTACATCGATGACCTCTCAGGCCCCTTCTGCTGGCCTGAAAAAATCTAAGGTTTCCTTAAAAACAGGTAAGGGAGTTCTTAATGAGATTCTTCCGGAACAAATTTCGTCCTCCTCCTCTGATGATGATTCCGAGGAAGAGGTTGTTGGTGGGGCTAGACATGAGTCTTCGAAATTGGGGGACTTTGATGAGGAGCAGCAGGTGGAGGCTTCTCCTCTTCCACATACGACAGCGAGTCCTGTGGTGGGTGTGGAGGGCTCAGGTACAGGTGCTCAACCTCCAGTGGGTTCAGGCACACCCTTTACTGATAACAACGCTGTAGAGGCTGGTACTGCGGAGGATGGTGCCCAGGGCAAACCTTCGTTTGCAAGCCTCTTTCGGAATAATAGAGATTTGACGCAGGGCTTCAGGCTGGAACACATTCCAGCAGACAAGGAGGTTACTATCCTTGTTGAGGATCGGTTGGAATTGGGAAAGGAATGGGGATATTGTCTTTTTGATGTTTTCACTAGAAGGTTTCCGGGGATGAAGGCTGTCGAAGGTCATATCACCCAATGGGGGGTGGCTTGTAAATTGATCCCCTATGAGGGTGCTTGGTTGGTTTTCAGGTTTGAATCCGATCAGGCTCGCACTTCTGTTTTGGCGCGCGGGGGGGTGGGTGTGGGGGCGCGTATGTGTTGTATGGGAAGACTCACATGCTGAAAACGTTGGCTCCTAGTTTCTCGTTCAATTTTAAGGACTTTATGGCAATGCCGTTGTGGGTTAAGTTTCCTAATGTACCTTTGGATCTGTGGACGGATAAAGGCTTGTCTAAAATTGGCTCAATGGTGGGGAAACCCATTTGTTCTGATCTTGTAACTACTCAAAGAGCCCGTGTTGGGTATGCTAGGCTTCTTGTGGAGGTGGATGTCTCCAAATGGCCGCTTACCAGTTTTGATGTTCTTCTGCCAGAAGGTAACCGATTTACTCAGCAAGTTGTGTATGAGACATTCCCGTCGTATTGCTGTGACTGTAGGCATTTTGGGCATAACGTTTTTATCTGTAAGAAGACTCAACGGAAGAACTAGCGATGGGTTACCAAAGTCAGGGGTTCCCAACCTGTGAAGGTGCAGACCCCTAAGCCAGGGACTGCTCCTTCAGGATCTCCTTCAACTTTGAATCCACCTACTGCTGCCCCACCTTCAGAGCGGCCTCCTCAGGCCACTGCTCAGCCGGATGTGGCTCCCAGTTCTGGTCAGACTTCTCTTCAGCCTGCGGGCACTTCAAATTCTATTGCACTTTGTAAAGGTAAGGGAGTTGCGGGTTCTGCTTCTCGTCTACAGGGCGGGGACAAAGGGTCGACCCCTGCTAAATTCAATACTTCTGTACAGACACGGTGTAAGGCAGGGACTGCAGGGAAAGCTAAGGGGGTTGGCCCCTCCTGACTGTCCAAATGAGTTTTCTATGTTGGAACGTCCGAGGTCTTGGCTAGACCTCGCGACAATCGAGTGTTGCCACTTTGGTGAGGCAGCACAAATGTAAATTCTTTTGTCTTCTTGAAACCAGGCTCACAGTGACTAGGTTAGACCAGCTGATGTGTAGGCGATTTTAGAATTAGGAGTATGGACATAATTTTGACTTGGCAATCTTCTCACTATTCCTGTCAGATTTTGGAGAGGGGCGATCAGTTTCTTCACTGTCGTGTTTTTCATCTCCCTACCCAACGAGACTTTTTGGTGTCTTGCATTTATGGCTTATATAGTGTTACACAACGTCGAGCTCTTTGGCAGCGTTTAATTGAGTTGAGGCATACTCCCACTTCTCCTTGGTTGATCATGGGGGAATTTAATTGTGTATGTAAGTCTTCCGAACGTCTTGGGTATCAACCTACTACCGATTATTTTCTTAAAGACCTCCAGGAGTTTCGGGTCACTTTGCGGTTGGACGATGCCCCCTCGAGTGGGGAGGTCTTTACTTGGCAGAGAAACCACCTATGGGCCAAATTGGACAGAGTACTTGTTAATGGGGACTGGGAATTGAGGGGATGGTTTTGCTTTGCTCATTTCTTTGCTATGCGTTTTGATTCGGATCACTACCCGTATATTGTTGATTTTGAGAGAAAGCTTGATCAGGGTAATCGACCCATCAAATTTTTCAATATATGGCTGAAACATCCTAGGCTGACGGATTTAGTGCATAATGCCTGGACCACCCCAGATTGTGGTACTGCGCAATTTAATCTTGTGCATAAATTGAAGGCTTTGAAGATCCCCTTAATGCTTCGGTTTATGGGCACATTTCACAAAAAGCTGTGGCTGCTGATGAAGCATTTCAGCTTGCTTACCAACGATCTCTTCTAGATCCGAAGGATCCTTCTCTGATTTTGGTGCTGAATACTGCCCGTCATCAAGCTTCTTTTCTTCACGAAGCTGAACGGCTTTTCTATCAACAAAAAGCCAAGGTACCCACCTGATGGAGGCTGATCGTAGCACTCGTTACTTTCACTCCTTAGTTCACAAACGATTGCGGCTTAATGAAATTACCCATTTACGTACTGAGGATGGCTCGACTACTTCTTCGTTGGAGGAAGTACCTTCGGCTTTATTGTTGTATTATCAAGAGCTTTTTGGTTCTTCTGCCCCTTGTGAGCTGTTGGATTCTCGGATTGTGAGGAATGGTCCGCTGATCTCCCCTAAAATGAGTGACCAGCTGATTGCATCTATTACGGATTAGGAAATTAAAACTGCTTTGTTTGATATTGGCAATGATAAAGCTCCAGGCCCGGATGGATATACGACTGCGTTTTTCAAACACAATTGGGATATGGTTGGAAGAACCTTAACGACCGCTGTTAAGGAATTCTTTACCAGTGACTGTTTGCTTAAACAATTGAATCATACTCTTATTACTCTTATTCTGAAGACCAAACAGACTCCACAAGTTACAGATTTCCGACCTATTGCTTGTATGAATGTGTCGTATAAGGTGATCTCTAAGATCCTAACAGCACGATTGACGGGGATTGTGGACTGTATGGTGGAGCTTGCCCAATCAGCGTTTATTCCGGGGCGCAATATGTATGATAACATTTTCTTGGCTCAAGAATTAACCAGAGGTTATAGTCGGAAGCGTATCTCGCCTCGCTACCTACTTAAAATTGATCTATCTAAAGCTTGTGATAGGATTTCTTGGAGCTTTTTAGTGGACTTGTTGATTGGTTTTGGGTTCCCTCCACGGTTTGTGTCTTAGGTAAAAGAGTGTGTCACAACCACCTCTTTTTCGTTATCTATCAATGGAAATTTGCATGGCTTTTTCAAGGGGAGGCGGGGGTTGCGTCAAGGTGATCCGATGTCCCTGCTCTTATTTGTCTTTTGCTTGGAATATCTGTCGAGGGCACTCAAACTTTATACTACTGATTCGGATTTTAATTTCCACCCGAAATGTCAGCATTTACACATAACACATCTGGCTTTTGCGGATGATCTCATGCTATTTTCCAGGGGGGATCCTATGTCTGTTTGTGTTTTATTGACTTGCTTGCAGGAATTAAACGAGGTTGTTGGGTTACAAGTTAATCCTCACAAATCGCATATTTTTCTTGGGGGAGTTTGGGGAATGGAACGCGACTTCATTTTGCAAATGACAGAGTTTGGAATAGGGGAATTCCCTATTCGATACTTGGGAGTCCCCTTAGCTCTTATGAAAGTTACGGTGGTGCAATATAATCAGCTCATTGATTCGATGGAAACTTGCTTGACTCGGTGGAGTTGACAAGTATTATCTTATGCTGGGAGACTGGAATTGCTAACTACAGTTATTCAAGGAATTTTATCATTTTGGCTCCAAGCCTTCCCGATTCCTGTGGTGGTTTTGGATAAAATTACTTCATTATGCCGACTCTTCCTCTGGGGGGGCAAGCATTATTGGGTGACCTGGGAGAATGTTTGTATGCCCAAAGCGGAAGGGGGTCTTGGATTGAAGAATTTCAAAACTTGGAACATGGCACTCCTCGCCAAGCAGCTATGGAATATTCATGAGGAAGCTAATTCATTGTGGGTCAAGTGGATCCATTCCGTCTACCTGCGTGGAACTTCTATCTGGGAATGGGTTCCCCATCCCTGGGACTCTATGCTCATGAAATGTCTGAGCCATATTCGTGATTGTCTTGTGTAGAAATTGGGTGGTCACCAGAATGTTGTTTCGGAAATTCGTCAATTATGCCTCAATGGGCGATTGATCTCTGGCAAGGTTTATGAGTGCTTACGACCTACACAAGCACGTCGTCCATGGATGTCGTTTATCTGGAGGAGATACATCCCTCCTAAATACTCTTTTGTGGTCTGGTTGGCCATGCGACAGCGCTTGCCTACAAAGGATCAATTACACTATCTTGATGTGGTGAAGACTTGTCTTTTGTGTAACCGGGCGGAGGAATCGATCGTCCATCTATTTTTTCAATGTGTATTTACTAAAGGAGTTTGGCAAGATATTCGGCAGTGGTTGGGTATTCTGAGTGAAGTGGGATCCCTCACTCGTGCCACCAAATGGATTCGTACAGAAGCTAAGGGTGCCTTACTGCGTTGTAAAACTATACGCCTTGTCTTCCTGTGTTCAGTCTATATGATTTGGAAAATACGAAATGCTGTCCAATTCGATGAAGCATCATTTATTCGTAGGGATGTTACATGTAAGATTAAAACTTCCAGGTATCAGATCTTGTACAGGTTATATCCGGGGGATCTTATTACATTTTAATCTTCTGGTGGTGGTTTCTCCTTATCACCGGTAAGGCTTTGAGGTTGAGCGATTATTGCTTATGTGGTTCTCTTTCTCTGGCTGAGGATGGATTTGCGTTTGGGTGGGAGGTTTTTTCCGCTTCTCCGACTGATGCAACGGTGTCGTCTTGGTTGGCTGGGTGTGGTTTTCCCCTGTAAGGAGTGGCTCACTGATCGTTGTTACCTTGGTTCCTCTTGCATACACACTCTAATGAGTCTGAATGCTCCAGGCACCGGATGAGATGGATGGCTCACTAGGGGAGCTTTGATATTGTGTTGTTATTGTCTCTGGTTTCTGCATGGTGGCGTTTCATGCCTAGGAGTTGTTGTCCTTTCCCCTGTGGCTACTACGGTGTCGTGTGTGTGGCATCCTCTTAGCCTCTCTGGATAGCTCCTCTACTGGGTCCTTCATTGGACTGATCGTATGGACCCCTTTGGTTGTTGGCCCTCCTCTTTCATGGAGCCGTAGGTTATTGTGGTGTTTATTGTAATTTTATGTTTTGCAGTCTTTTGGTAGTGTTGGGTTCACTGCTGTTTGGGATTAACAGTTAGCTTATGTTTCCATTGTTGGCTTCTTTTGGGCTTTTGTTGACTGGGGTATGGCCCTGAGCATGTGTACATACCCTATTCTTTTGATAAATATTTACCGTTTATAAAAAAAAATAAACCCTTGCAAATCGTAGCCTATAAAGAGACTGTTGAATTGCAATCTCCAGGCAAGATAGTTGGTTGACGTGAGCTTCAAAGGACACTACAAGAAATTAATACAATCTGCGACGTTTTATTAATAAAACGTCACGAATTGTAAAGAGTTTTCGTGACGTTTAAAAAACGTCACAAAAAGTTTAAATATTTAGCGACGTTTTAAAAAACGTCACAAATTTATAACATTTTTTGCGACGTTTTTTTTATAAAAACGTCACTAAATACAAACCAGAACGTTTTATTGAGTAAAACGTCGCTGAAGCTTAAGCAAACGCGTTTGGTCTTAAAACATTTCCCTCGTTTTGTTTCCGCCAAAACTGAAACAAAACTCGAATGCTTCTGTCAAATGAATACGTATTTACGTGGGTGTAAATGTTCAGTTTTGTTTGCTATAACAGAGAAAATGGAGACCACGAACTTAGCACCTATAGGATGCTACAAGTGTGGGCATCCAGGCCATTGGTCTTGTAATTGCCCTGATTCAAACCCCAACACCAATCCCATTTATACCTCCCGCTTTTTCTTCAAACACATTCAACACTGAAATTCTTAAATATGCCGCCACCAATAAGCCCAAGAAAGTACCCAGAACCAGACCCCAAGCTTACTCCTGAACTCCTCCTCAGAGACGATGACCTTCGATATGTGCTTTACTATTTCCCTCATCACTTCAAGTATCACGATCGCGGACACGAGAGGTACTTTGAACTCCTCCTCGGTAATTTATCGCTGTTTCTCTTGATTTGATTTCTCTGTGTCGGGTGATTTGAATCATAAATGAGTTGGGGGTTTTTTTAAGTGAAAGATTTGGGGAACTTGATTCAATTGTATAATGAATGGCACTCCCAATGAAAGCAATGAAAGCAGGTAATTCCTTTTCATGTTCTTTCTTCTTGTTATTGCTGCTTGTTTGATAATGAGATACGTTGTTGTTTCTATTGAGTTTGTTTAGGTTTCTCGTTTGTTTGTGTTTTGCTGCTTGGAGTTTCATAATCAGCAGGACTGATGCTGGATTTTTAGGCAAAAACGTTTTGTGAACAGGGGTTACTGACTTGGGATTTTGAATTATGGTTTGAAGTAAAATAGCTTTATCTCTCTCTCTCACACTCTGTCACTTACTCTTATCCTGTTTTTGAGTATAATCCTTGATTTCCCAGTTCTTGTTGTTGCTTGTTATCCTTCATCTTAGTGATTCCAAGCCTTAAAGCACAAAAAAGGTCGCAAATTTAAGGAATTAAGAAGGTGCCTAAAGGTGAGCATGGAGTTATCACTTTTGGTGATTGGTTGTAGGACCATGAACGTCACCACTTTTTAACTATTTCTATAATAGCATATGTCCCTAATATATACTGATGTTGCTTGCATTCTTGCAGATGCCTTCTTGTTGAAGAATGTTATCAAGTGAATTGCCAATAAAAGATAGCCACTCTGGAAGCATCGATAGCAACGTTTAATAAATATATTATTCAATGAAACAAATTATATGGTAAGTTTGGTTTATAGTTCACTGATGTATACAACAATCCATGTATTCACTAATCTCCTATGGGCTTCTAATTTCTTGGTTTGAGTTCAAGTCCGGATATTGAATGCGGTATTAGTAGTAAAAGTCTCCATATACATATACATGTGAATTGCAGTAACTAGTATATTGAATTTACTATGTAGTTTCTAGAAGCCCGTATTATACATGATATATGATCATTTCTATGTTTCTTCTTTTGGATCAAATATGACATTTCTTACATTCATATCCTAGCTCACAAAATAGTTTTGAATCAGCCACCTTAAACCTGCCTTTTGCTTTAAGTTCCCCAATAAAATCAACCAATATCTAATAAAGTCAGGCAGATGACCACAAACATGACATAAGAAAAAACTATTTGTTTCCCTTTTGGTTGGCCTTGGGTTGTCTTTCCCAAAATCTCAACTCGATGGCTTTACTGTCTTCTAGTTTTTGTTCCCACGTCCTTAAAAGCAAGCATAGCCCTTTTGGTCTAATTGTTTTGCCACTAAAGTCTATATGCTGGGATTTAAATCTCTAACAATGTGATCCAATTCTTTTATGGGATTAGGTGATCCTTTGGGCTTTAGGCGTTAGAGAGAGATCATAGTCACATATAGACATGCATATATATGTTTATACGTATTCGTCTCCTTGAAATTTAATAAATATTTGTGATGATGCTTGATGGGCTAATGTAGATTTCATCGATGAAGCAGTAGGTGTTCAAATAGATGCGCTGCCTAAGGACGATGAAGCTAAAGCAGCTCCCTTGATTACATTAGCTCTGTGAGTAGCTCTTTTTCTTTTTCTATGTAGCTCTGTGAATCAGCTTATTGTTTACTGGTTTTTGTGTTACTTGGCGATGAGTATATATGAGAATTTGCTTTTATGATATTTGGACATCTAGGATGAAGAAAGTTTTTATCTTTTTATTGTCTTTTATATTGTTTACCTGATTTTGAATGCTATTTTCTTCTTTGTGTAATGCACATCACTAGATGGAGTAAATGAACAATCTTTCTCTTTCTTTTAAGGATTTCACTTGTAGATTCAGTTGAATTTTCAAAGAAACTAATGTTATGTTGGAATTTATGATTGGAATGACCTTATGGACCAACAGGTTGTTTTTGAACCAAAAATCTGGAGTAACTTTCAATGATGAAGAAAATAATTCAGTTCAATCATTCTTACATTTTATAGGGGTGAGAGTTGAATTTTGTCTTACACTACAAGAAAATTTGGTTTCAGCAACCAAATTCTCAGCAACCATAGTAAAATGGTTGCTAATTATATATATTTTGCAACCAAAAATTATTTGGTTGCAATATATAAGTTACG
>JANIHY010000009.1:8264758-8296031 GCA_027479065.1 Erythroxylum brevipes
TCTAAATCCTTCAAATTTTCACACTTTTTCTTTTTAATTCTTGCTATATAACTTCATTTCAATCAACTCATCCACTTTCCTCTCATAATCCATATAAATTCATTCAAATATCAAAGTCCTCTAAACTAAACAATTCTTTTCTCATAAATTTTTCTTAATTTCAGCAAATTTTCTTAAATTCATAAACTGTCTCACCAATTTCTTTCTCATTAATATTCATTGTAATATTTCTAATTATCATCAAAAGTTCGGGGTTCAACATAAGATGGTCTCACTTTAGTTTGATCTAATATTACTGAATTGAAATTGATATATGATGAATATATACTAATTGTGTACTAAATTTCGAACAATACTTGTCCGCGATGTTTGATATATGTGAATATCATTAGAAGTGCTACTTATATGTGAATGAGACTACCTAAATGATTCTCAACTAAAATTGACTGAATGTTATGACTGAGTGTATTGACTGAGATAATGTGAATGAAAGTGATTGATTGTATTGAATGAATTGTGGCATGCATTTCATTTCAATACATGTAATATAAACGCATTTGTGACTGTGTTGTTACTGACTGAGACTGCTACTGAAAAGAGCTTAAAGTTAAAACATATGTAGTTAGAGCCTAAGGCTTGTTGTGATCAATGAGCCTGGTGATACGGGATATTCAAAAAACACACAATCATAACAATGTAAAATCAAATATGAGTCTCACATATATAGCATTCACATATGATTTGAATTCATTCAATGATTTGTAAAGCTATAAGAATGTTATATTCTTAAACACATGGTATTAAACAATGATTGTGTTTTATTCAAATGTAATGAAGTGATATTTTGATTAAATTGTTTGATTGAAATACAATTTGTTTGTGATAAAACCTGATGCTAATAAAGTGGATATGAACTGTCTAATAATATGTTTATGATTGATTGTGTTTTATAACAAGAGTGAACCATCGAGGATGGTTACGCTACCAAGTTCGCAAAACTCATCAAAATTGCACCGTTGACAATTTCACGTTCAATAGTGAGACGACCTAGCTTCTAAGACTCCATAGAAGCATATTTTGTGCAACCTTGACGATCAGATATGGCTCAAAGGTCAGTCAGCTGGGAATTGAAGAATTAGTTTGTTAATAACTTTTGTGCATTCCTCATGTTTGTAGCATACTATGTAGATTGAGCTGTTTATGCTCATATGACGATGTCGTATATATATGGATGATGTTGAACTTAAAGCTACAATGTGCATTACGGTTATGATATAAAATAAGGGAATTTTGGATTTTAGCAAATGTGTGATTTGTGATTTTAATTATGATGCCATGTGATAAAGTGAAAGTGAGATAGTTAACACGTCATTTTTGTCAAGCATGTGCACGTGTGACCAAAGGGGGCTCGTTTATGTGTCAGATAGGAGTGGAGTGTTATAGTTGGTGGTATCAGAGCATGGTTGGCATCTAGAGGGATATGTAGTAATGTTAGGCATGTTATGAAAATTTCAAATGATATTTGAAGTTATTATGTGTTATAAGTTATTCGACATAGGCGATCAGGTGGAACACTTAGCTGACATAAGATCAGAAGGAGCCAGTATAGAGTCGTCAGTATCTCGACCTGATGGAATGCCTCTATGGATTTCTGAGAGAAGGGAAAGGAGGTATGATAAACTATGAAAGCAGGTGGCTGTGGACTTCTACAGAAGTACAGACCCTACAGAGGCTGAGAGATGGTTAGAAAGAACTGAGTTGGTTCTTGATCAGATAGACTGTGAGTCAGACGAGAGGTTCGATTATGTTATATCTCTACTGTAAGGCCTAGCTTACCAGTGGTGGAAAACTGTTCTAGACAATACCATCAGACCTTGTAGTTTGGGATGGGAAGACTTCCTGAGAGTCTTAAGGAAAACTATATGCCCAAGATCTACATGGATAGAAACAAGAGAGAATTTATGGCATTGAAACAGCGTAATATGACTTAGTAGAGTATGAAGTGAAATTTAATAAACTAATGGGTTATGCCACTGCTTTGGTTACTACTGAGGAAGACAAGTGTAGGAGGTTTGAAGACGGCTGGAATATGGACATCAGGATAAGGTTAGCTATTTCTAATCTAGGTAATTTTACTATTAAAAGATAGTCAGACTGAGTACAGATCTGAGTCGAGACAGAAGAGGCCCAATGATTCTCAAGGAGATTCTAGTAGAAGATTCAGTAAATGACAGAATCGGGCTTTCAGGCCACCGACTGGATCTAGACAGTCGAGATTCAGACAGAGAGGTAGTTTCGTACAGTTTAGGAATAATAAAGGTATAGTATTGGGTCAGTTGCTAGCTTATGAACATTATTAGAATAAGCACAGTGGTGAAGACTGGAGGTTGACAAGAGCCTGTCTTCGGTGCGGCTCATATGTTCATCGAATCAAGGATTGTTCGATGATGTCTGGAGCACAGTATTGTGGGAGGGGAAGTATGGCAACAAAACCCACTGTTCAGTAGAGTTCAGCCAGTGGGACTGGATAGAGAAGTCGTGGCGGAGGCAGGATAAGTTATGGGAATATTACTAGGACGACTGAGGTGCAAAGCAGTCAACCATAGTCTTAGGCTAGAATATATGCCATGACGAGGCAAGAGGCTCAAGAGTCTCCAGATTTTGTTACAGTTGTGTTATCACTATTTACAGTTGCTAGATCCTGGATCTACAAATTCATTTATCACACCACATATGGCATCTAGATTGCATTATGATAGAGAGTTACTGAGATGTGGATTAGAGGTGAGTATATCGATTGGTAGTACCACTATG
The DNA here is from genome assembly GCA_027479065.1 of Erythroxylum brevipes. Taxonomy (NCBI): domain Eukaryota; kingdom Viridiplantae; phylum Streptophyta; class Magnoliopsida; order Malpighiales; family Erythroxylaceae; genus Erythroxylum; species Erythroxylum brevipes. The sequence goes on from JANIHY010000009.1 coordinate 8,267,573, forward strand.
ATTGGGGAGGTTTGTAAGAAGTGTTTGATTAGAATTGATCAAGTAGAGTTAGAAGCATACTTGATTGTATTACAGTTAAAGGAGATAGATATTATTCTATGCATGGATTGACTCACTGTTCATAGGCCCGTCATGAACTGTTATACGAAAGAAGTAATTTTAGAGCCTCCTAATTAGCCGAGAGTAGTGTTCAAAGGTATTAACCAAGCAGTGCTAGCCAGACTGATCTCATTTGTGAGTGCTTTGAAGTTAATGTATGGTGGATTTGAGACTTATCTGGCCCATGTGATTGATACTTGAGTTGAGCAGAGTGTATAGGATATTTATATGGTTAAGGAATTTCTTGACTTGTCTCCTGATGAATTACCTAGTTTGCTTCCAGATTAGGAAACAGAGTTCACGATTGATTTAGTTCCAGGTGCTACTCCTATATTTATTCATCCATATAGGATGACACCTGTGGAACTAAGGGAGTTGAAGATTCAGTTGTAGGAACTGCTTGAGAAAGGATTCATTAGACCTAGTGTTTCACCATGGGGAGCTCCAGTGTTATTTGTAAAGAAGAAACATAGCACTTTGAGGTTGTTCATTATTATAGGCAACTAAATCAAGTTACAGTGAAGAACAAATACCTGTTGCCTAGAATTGATAACTTATTTGATCAATTGCAGGCTTAGGTGTTTACTAAGCTTGATTTGAGATCTGGGTATTATCAGCTAAAGATAGCGGAGGCAGATGTACCAAAGAGTGTTTTCAAGAGCAGGTATGGGCATTTCGAGTTCTTAGTAATGTTGTTTGGGTTGACTAATGTCCTAGCTGCATTTATGGCATTGATGACTAAGGTGTTTCAGCCATACATAGATCAGTTTGTAATTATATTCATTGATGATATTTTGGTATATTCAAAAAGCAATGAAGAACATGCTGAGCATCTGAGAATGATTTTGCAAATTATGAGAGAAAAATAATTGTATGTCAAATTCAGTAAATGTGAATTTTGGCTGAATTAAGTGGTATTTTTGGGTCCCATAGTAACTGGGCATGGTATTCAGGTGGATCCAATGAAGATAGAGGTAGCAATGAGATGGGAGACTCCAAAGAATGTGTCGCAGATTCAAAGTTTTCTCGGATTGGATGGATATTATCGGAGGTTTGTCTAGGGATTCTCTTTGATTTTAGCCCCTCTGACTAAACTTCTAAGGAAGAATGTGACATTTAGAAGGAATGAAGAGTGTCATAGAAACTTTGAAGAGTTAAAACATCGGTTAACTATAACGCCAGTGTTGATTATTCCATCGGGATTTGGTGGCTATATGGTATACAATGATGCGTCACATCAAGGACTGGGGTGTGTATTAATGCAGCATAGCAAGATGATAGCTAATGCATCGAGATAATTAAGGTCTCATGAGATAAATTATCCAATCTATGATTTAGAGCTTGAAGCAGTAGTTTTTTCTCTAAAGATTTGGAGATATTATTTATATGGTGAGACATTTCAGACATACATTGATCACAAGAGTTTGAGATATCTGCTGAGTCAAAAAGAGCTAAATATGAGACAAAGAAGATGGATTGAGTTATTAAAAGATTATGACTGCACGATTGAGTATCATATAGGAAAAGCAAATATTGTGGGTGATGCACTAAGTAGAAAGTCATATAGCAATGTAGCTCAGATTTAGATATTGAGGTTACTAAGCCTGATTCAGTTAAGAGCTTGGAATGTGGAGTTGAATCTCGAGCATAATGAAGAATTGACAGCCACATCAAAGCTGAGACCAATGTTGCATGGCATAATTAGAAGAGTTCAGAGTGATGATCTTGAGATGATGAAACTGATTGAGAAAGTTAAGATGAATTCAGGTTCTAACTTTGAATTGAGAGATGAAATGTTGTGGCTAAAGAAAAGACTATATGTGCCTAATGTAGATGATTTGAAGAAGGAAATCCTAAAGGAAGCTCACATGGTTACTTATGTTATGCTCCTTGGCACAACTAAGATATATAATACACTGAAGCAACATTTCTAGTGGCTAGGGATGAAGAACCAAGTAGTTGATTATGTAGCTAAGTGTTTAATTTGCCAGCAGATTAAGGCTGAGCATCAGGCTCTAGTCGGAAAGCTTCATTCGTTGCCTATTCCAGAGTGGAAAAGGGAACGAATCACTATGGATTTTATTATGGGATTACCTAAGACTCCGAGGCAAAATGATATGATATGGGTTGTGGTGGATTGATTAACTAAATCGGCCCATTTCGTACCAATACGGGAGAACAATACACTAAACCAGTTGGCCAGGAGGTATGTGACTGAGGTTGTGAGATTGCATGGGATTCCTATGTCCATTGTATCAGACAGGGATCCTAGATTCACTTCAAGATTTTGGAAGAGTTTGTAGTAAGCTATGGGTACGAAGATGAATTTTAGTACTATATTCCATCCTCAAACAGAAGGATAGAGTGAGAGAACTATCAAGACTATTGAGGATATGCTTAGAGCATATATATTGGAGTTTTAGGGAGCTTGGGATTAATACATAGCACTGATTGAATTCGCATATAATAACCATTATCATAGCAGTATCAGAATAGCACCATATGAGGCACTGCATGGCAGAAAATGTCAATCACCTCTATACTGGGATGAAGAAGGTTTGAGAATGATAGAAGGCCCTGGATTGATCCAAGATACTGTAGATAAGGTGAAACTAATCCGGAGTCGAATAAAAGTGCCTCAAGATAGACAAAAAAGTTATATGGATCAGCATCGTCGGGATATGGGGTATAGTGTTAGGGATTAAGTATTTCTGAGAGTATCGCCTTGGCGAGGCATATTGAGGTTTGACAAAAAGGGTAAGTTGAGCTCCACATATATTGGTCCTTATGACATTCTTGAGAGAATTGGACCTTTGGCATATCGATTAGCCTTACCAATTGAGTTATCTCAGATACATGATGTATTCTATATAAGTGTGCTTAGGAAGTAAAGGTCTGATCTAACACATGTGTTACCAGCTCAGGATATTGAAGTTACTAGTAACCTGAGCTATATTGATAAGTAAGTTCAGATAGTTGGGTTAGTTGGGTATCAAATAAAATGATTGAGGAATCAAAAAATTCCAATGGTAAAAGTCCTGTGGCATAATCATTCAAGTAAAGAAGCAATATGGAAAACTGAGGAGTATATGAAAAAGCAATACCCCCACCTATTTCCTCAATTAGGTAAGAATTTCGAGGACAAAATTTTTTAAGGAGGGCAGAATTGTAACATCCCATATTCAGGGCTAGACCCCAAAATCGTGAATTGAGTGTACTATGAGAAATTAGAAGTACATTGCATGCGGATGCATCATTGTATATTCACACACATGTGGATATTTATTTTTGAAACTTTGAAATAATTTTACTTGCATCCATTAATATTTTCTGGGTATCATTGATTGATTAAAATGTGAATTCTAACTTATCTACGTTAAAAATTTGTTTGGAGACTATTAGCATTATTTTGGCATTTTTGTTGAATTTTAGGAAATTTTTAAAATTTTAGGGTATTTTGTACTAGGGAAAAATATTGCAATATGCACCAATTATAGTGTGACACGTGGACTGACTAAATTGATGACAAATGGCTTACATATATGGTGACACGTGGCAATGAATTGTTAAGACATCAAGTCATGTGTTTTTGTAAGGAGAAATTTTTTTATAGCTCTCTTATTTTTGTTTGCAAAAGCATTGTTGATGATCATGTATACTGAAAAATTAGGTTTCAAGGGATTTTGAAGAGTTAGAGTTTAAACTAGTTAGTACCATATGGTTTTCATGATTTGTGTAATGAAATATACAATATGTAGTTAATAGTTCAGTGTTTATAAATTGAAGATGCTTTATAGTTGAAACATGAGTGAAAATTTTGGGTGTGTTGCATATGTTGCTTCTATATATTTGATGATTAGTGTGTTATAATATGGAGTTGAAGTGAATTTTGATCTTGAAAAATCACTGAAACCGTGCTTAGGAAGAGTGCAGAAACTTCATAAAAGTTGATTTATAAATATACTTTGTTTTTACTATTGACATACGTGAATCTATTTAGTGTTTATAGAAATGAATTTAAATGAGTTTAATGATAAGGAATGAGGAGTTGGTGAGGTTGTGATATAGAGATGATTTAAATGAAGTGTAAGAATTGATGAAGATGGAAGAAAGAAAGCACAGAAAAGTTTGTAATTTGGTGAATAATATACGGTTTTTGATGTTTAAGTTTGAATCTTGGATTTTTGATTTGTTGTGTGTTGTTGAGTTGAAAGGGGAGTAATATAGATGATATATGTATGAGTTGGATAGTGTAAAAGTGGGAAAATCTGGGAAAAAATGGAAGAAGAAACAAAACTGGGTTTCGGAGAAGAAGAAGAAGACCTATGTTTTAGAGAGAGAAGTGAAGTGGAGTTGCACCAAAGGTTTACTATAGAAAGACTGTTTTGAATATCTTTCACTCATTTTATTATAACTTTGTCTCCTGACCTCCAAATGACTTGAAAATTGAACCACTAAACTCCTAACACATTGATTTTCCTCTCAATGAAAATTTAGAGCCATCAGAACTAATTTGAACAAGGATTGATTGAATAAAAATGAGGGTATGTATTGGAATATAATAAACTGGATATATATATTGAACATGCTTCAGTATTTTGATTATAACTTGATACGTAGAGCTCCAAATGAGATGATTTTTTATTCAAACTAAACCTAAAACATTGGGCTACAAAAGATAAGAGGAATTAAATTTTTATTATGTCCTTAACAGTCTTGAAATTTAGATTGAATGTGAGTCCTAGCTTAAGCTGTAGCACTACCAAGGATAGAAATCATATCTTGTTGTTATTGAATAAAATGTATTGATATAAGCCGAATCAGAAAAAGGTATCTTCACAAAAATTATAGTTTATTCCCTTAGCTGTCAATTGATATAAAGTTTGTAATTTTTAGATATTGTAATTAAGAGATATGGGTTGTACAACTTGAATGGATGATCATGCTCTAGCTAAAATTTCAAATGTACTTAGTATGTGATATTATGAGCATAACTCATAGAATAATGAACCAAATTGAATCATTTTGGTGTCATTAAAAACTTAAGACACGAAGGAATAGTTTTCTAGAAGAAAGTATTACAGAAATACATCATTTTCTTAACCTTATTGATTATGCAAAGTTGACCCAAATGGGATGCTTTCAACAAAATCTGGAATAGCGAATGAGTGTGTTATTTTTGGCACTATTAGAGTACATCAATTTGTTACAAAAATATACCCGAGAATGTTTCATTGCATATGCATGATACATAATACATTTATACATGTGTTTACTCCATTACATAAGCAGTATAGTAATGTGAAATTGTGTTAATGTATATAGGAGAGCAAGTAGCGTGACCACATCCTGATATTGCCAGAACATCAAGGCAATAGGCTTAAGAGATCAATTGTGAGTAACCTAAGATGGTCTCACTTTAATTTGATCTGATATTACTGAATTGAAATTGATATATGATGAATATATACTGATTATGTACGGAATTCCAAACTATACTTGTCCGAGGCATTTAACGCATGTGAATATCATTGGAAGTGCTTCTTGTATGTGAATGAAACTGCCTAAATGATTCTCAACTAAAAGTGACTGAATGTTATGACTGACTATATTGACTGAGATAATGTGAATGAAAGTGATTGATTGTATTGAATGGATTGTGGCATGCATTTCATTTCAATACATGTAATATAAAGGTAGTTGTGACTGGTGTTGCTACTGACTAAGACTACTACTGAAAAGAGCTTAAAACTCTAACATATATGGTTAGAGCCTAAGGCTCATTGTGATCAATGAGCCTGGTGATACGGGTACTAAAAAAGCACACATTCACAACAATGTAAAAATGAATGTGAGTCTTATATATATAGCATTCACATGTGATTCGAATTCATTGAATGATTTGTAAAGCTGTAAAAATGTTATATGTTTGAATACATGTTATTAAACCAATGGTTGTGTTTTATTTAAGTGTAATGAAGTGATAGTTTGATTAAATTGTTTGAATGAAATACAATTTGTTTGTGATAGAACTTGATGCTAATCAAGTTGATAAGAACTGTGTAACAATATGTTTATAATTGATCATGTTTTATAACATGAGTTAAGCATTGAGGATGGTTACTCTACTAAGTTCGCAAAACTAATTAAAATTACACTGTTGACAATTTTAGGTTCGAGAGTGAGACGACCTAGCATCTAAGACTCCATAGAACATATTTTGTGCAACTTTGATGATCAGATATGACTCAAAGGTCGGTCAGTTGGGAATTGAAGACATAGTTTGTTAATAACTTTTGTGCATTCCTCATGTTTGTAGCATACTATGTAGACTAAGCTGTTTATGCTCATAGGACGATTCTGTATATATATGGATGATGTTGAACTTAAAGCTACAATGTACATTATGGTTAATGAGGAAATTTTGAATTTTAGCAAATATGTGATTTTTTATTTTAATTATGATGTCATGTGACAAAGTGAAAGTGAGATAGTTAACACTTCATTTTTATCAGGGATATGCACGTGTGACCGAAGGGTGCACGTGCATGTGTCAGATGGGAGTGGGGTTTTATAGTTAACCTAGTGTGAGTAAGCAATGCAGAACCAACTTCGTTACTAGAGGTTAGACACGTAAGGGTAAGCGATATAAAACTAACTCCGTGACCTTACACCTAACGGTACCAAATGGCAAAGAAAATTTTAAAATAGAAAGTTCATGAAACTATCAATTGCCCTCTTTGTTTACCTTACTAGAAAAGTGGAACTTGATTGTGTTTTACATGTGCATTGATTATATGAATTTGTTATGTCAGAACATTAGTTATTGCTTAACAAGGAAAAGAAATTATCTTTGTTCTTTATGGAGGTTAATGTTTGTATAAATGTTTGAATGGAAACCATAACACTCACTGAGCTCGTTTAGCTCACCCTTTATTTTATGTTCTATTTTTTAAAATTTTAACCTCTCAGTTGCACGCTCTAGAATTTCAATACCCAGGATTCCATGATTTGAATAGCTACCTTCATTAAGTGCAGCTGTGTAGGAAATTTTGCTAGTGCATTTGATTTACATGTATTGCATAATTATGAACATCTTTTGTGTAAAGATAGATTGTTAAGTGTTTTACTACGTATAGTTCATCATCTTGGTAAATATGTCCTGATCTTGATTTTGTGAAAATATGGTTATTTATAAATGTTCTTTTCTTTAACTAAATGCATGAATGTGCTTAACCCTTTGAGATTGTTTCTGAACGGACTTAAAGTCCAGAAGTTGCAGTGATGCTTTGGTTAAGTGGATATAAGTGTTTTGAATTGCTTTTTAGGAACCTAAAATTTTTGGTTTTATTAAATAATAGTTGTTATGTTGCCGAAATTTTTAATGAAGGTTACTTTTATAAGCTTCCACCGCTATTCCTTTTTCTTTTCTTTATATGGATTTTTAAATATTTTGAAGAAAAAGGAAAAGGCTTAGCTCTAGGGGAACTTTCCATTTGGACTGGATATTGACTGGAGGGTTTTTGTGGGGTGTCGGGCAAGTCACCTAATCATCAGAAAAGCAACCTGTCACATACTATAGCATATGCAGAATAAAAGTTATTTAATTATAGATAATATAATTTCATTGGAATTTAATCAAATTTTTAAGAAAAAATGTATATGAAATGTACTTTTCTCTCCAAAATCTTGGGTTAGTTGTTAGAAGGATTCGCTAGACCTTATATAATCAATTTTAAAATATTCTTCACTAAATAATCAAGAATTATATATCACCTCAGTGGTTTCAAATAGTTGGCATATTTAGAGAGTTAATCTAGATTTAATTATATTATGGTTTTTACTTATTTGAATTTTCATTTTTAATATTTTGAACATGTTTACATGAGGAAGACCTTAGTGGTTATATAACTTTTTTAATGAATTAAACATTCATGTCATTGTTAAACAACTAATTAGTCATTCATCTAATTCAGTAATGATAAGTGTAAATTGTATCATATTTTAGGGCATAGTTTTATGCATGTTTGGTTGTTAATTCGATCATTTAATATGTCTTTAGCTTAGAATTGTGTTAGTTTGTAAAGTATTTGTATTTTAAGTGTTTTATAGGTTAGTACAAGCTTTTAAGTTTAAATAATATATTTTTGAGATACCTTGATGTGTTTGCTAATGTTTCTGGGTCAATATCGAAGAACCGAGGAGTTTCAGAAGACATTCAGATCACGGTCATGGACTGCGTTCGGCAAATGCGCAGGCACTTTTTGAAAGATTTTTTTGGATCTTTCGAACCTCAAAAAAACCTAGAGTTACCAAAAACATAAAAGTCAATTCGAAGAAAAACAAAAGAGAAGAAAAGGAGCTTTTGGATCAGCCACCCTGAGAAATCGTAAAGAGAAATCATCGACAGATAAAGGAAGAGAAGAAGGAAGAGAAGAAGGAAGAGAGAAGAGGAGAAGAAGCTAACACGAAGTACTTCATGGATAAAGAGGTTTCTTGGTGTCAGTGCCTCCCATCATCTATTTTAGATTGTATTTCCTATTTTTTTTCAGTTTTATTATTGTATAGAATTGGATTGAATAGTTAATGATAGGATCTAAAATGTCGAGGATATTTTAAACTCACCTTCAAAATTTTATTCTTGAATTAATGAGAATCTGATTTTTTATATGTTTATTAGATATTTTGTGGTTTAATTCTATTATTCGATAATTTCATAATAAATTGAGAGGGTGAATTGAGTGAAAAACGATTAAATTGGACTAACGAGTGTTAAGTGAGATAATAGAAATCTAAATTAAATCAAATCGGTAATTTATACGGAGAGGGATCTTGTACAGATTTCGAATAGTTTATTAGAGAATTTCAGAACTAATTACTATTTTGGATAGGATGTAAATTGAGAGATTGCAACTTGTATAATCTGATTAAGGTTTATGATTTAGGGTTAATGGTAACTCGAGAGAGTAATCAACCTTAGGATAATTTAGAACCAACAATTCAATAATTCAAATCGGTTAGATTAGCATAAGGATAGATAAAATTCCTTTTTCTTAATAGGTAATTTGCTTCGGTTGATTCTTGAGTGTGTTGCAAATTGCTTAATAATTAGCATTTTTGTGTTCGATGCTTAATTTGATTGATTGAATTAAATTCTTGTATTAGTTGAGTTCTATCTTGAATTTCTGTTATTTGTTTCTAGCCTTAGATTTTAATATTAGATTAGTTCCCTCCTTGTGAGATTAACACCTTTAACACTACACTAACAAACTGTGTGCTTACAGATTAGAGTTAATTATTAAAACTTACACATAATCAAACTTCAATCAAGTAACAATATAACATGCGTAAAAATCATTATACTAAAGTGACATTGATTGTCAATCATATGGATAAGCAATTTCATGTCTCTTATTTAATTAGAAATACATTCCTTATATGGTGAATAATTGATAATATTATGTTAAATCTTTTCTTTTATACGAAATAGTAGTGATTAGTCTATTAAAAGAGACATGTAACGCCCCAAGTTTAAACTGAAACAATAATAACTCTTATTTATGTTTAAGAGAATCACATGCCAAAAATAGCTATTTAAGAAGATTAATGGTTATTTCATTAGGTTTGTAAAGGCTTTCTCCTTTCTTCCCTTTTTTGGTACGAGATTATGATATCCACCCCTACCCTACATTGGATTTCACAATACACTTGAGGCCATCATTATACCTTGATCTATGGCCAAAAGTCTACCCACCTCTTCAGATGTGGAACAAGACTTGAAGTTATCTTGGAGTCACATGTTGCTTATGAGCTTGTTGATGTTACAACTCTTCACAGGTTTTGGCTTAAATCAAATTATCAAATATTTTTGCTATAATACCATTTTGTAGTGCTCCAACTTCAAACCTGTCCAATAATAACTCTAGTTCGGGCTTAAAACATTATAGATCTAAAAATAGCTTAACATGAAGTTAATTAATAGTCCTTTCTATACATTCATAAAGGATTTTACCTCTCTTGCCCCTTCCGATCCTGGAGTGAAGTACTACATCACATACGAATCTCTAAAGCATTAATTTCTTCGAAAGAATGTTCATGCCATAAATATGTTACCATAGCTTTTCAATCTATACCAAGTTGAATAACGTCTGTCAAAATCAATTTTTCACTATCAATGTTGCAATAGATTAAAATCAATGATCACACTGCTAATTTTTAATTGAGACGCAATTGCAAAGCAAAGACACATGTTTTGCTCATTCTAGGAATATATTCTTACCATTTTATATCATCTAAAAGTACCTTGTGGTCTTAGAGACTCCAAAATAGATATTTTATTAATTTTATGTCAAATTATTCTTATAAAGACCAATGTTAAGTTCAACCTAAAGTAGTCTTATAAATTTTTTTCTATAGCAAACACATGATAGCATCTATTCTAATAATTTAATTATATTTCCTTTTAGAGGAACACTTATAATAACTTAATAACAGTTTAATAAAATAGATGATTTAACAAAAGAAGTTTCAATAGGAACACTTGACAATTGTTCAGCAACTCATATATTTCACAAAACATAAAAAAAAAAAAACTAATGGTCCTTCAATTTTTGGTTGGGAGATCAATTTAGTGACGTCGAAAGAATGCCAAGATAGGATTGTATATATCTCGCTTCGCATTTCCACCCATAACAAAGTCCATATGACCATAGTTAACAAGGTACTTGGTCTCAATCTTATCTTTGTCATGGTCCTTTAGGCTATCCAACAACAAAAGTACATCCTTGACAACAGATAAAGCATCTTTCCCTCCATAACACATGAAAAGAGGAAGGTCTCTTGGTATGTTTGTCATGTTGTACACTAGAGGAGTAGCCTGCCCGTAGTGTTCCCAGTTATCATCCTCATTGTTATAATTGTACATTGTTGTAGTTCCATTTCTGATCACTGCAAGAAATTTTGAAACTCAGGAAAACCATTTCTATCTAGAAGGCGAAACTATATTTATGGTAGTTAGCGTTTATGACATTCTTAATTCATTATTGTAATACAAGTTTAGAGGATTTTCTTGGATCAGGGAGCATCTCCCTAACTACTTACCAAATTAACAGGAATAAGATATTCCCCAGGGGTCCTTCAAAGTTCAAAATGTTTCACAAGCAAATCTTTTCTATACCTACTTAGGCCTCCTGGAGAATAGGTTTCATGGTGGAGGCTGATTTGGTTTCCTAATCACAATCCAAAGGCGTCATTTGACGTGTGGTTAGCTATTAACACCTAAACTATGCAATCTAGCACCGAAGAAGCGCAATCATCTTCTCCGTAATTTTAGCTTCTCTTCATCCTTACTGGTGTAATGCTTTGGATCTATGCAAGCTCAAAATACCAGTGCGGGTCTGGTCTTAAATCTCTTGGGCTAGCTCTATTATTATTCAAACTTATGATAAGTTATGGTACTTAATCTCTATGGAGGGAAAGGAACTTAAGAATCTTTCGAGACAAACATTTCTCCAATTCCGAAATCATCAACAACACTTTACTTTGGCTCAAGCAGTTCGTAACAGCTCAGAAAGTAGAAGACCAAATGAGTTCTGTGCTCTCTATAAATTAGGGCTTTGGTGATCAGTAACTTCCTTTCCTGCTTGTTTAGTTTAGTGTATAAGCTTATAGTAAGATATTACCTTTCTTCTAGAGAACAGCATGCATGGTGCAAAACCATTATAATTTTTGTTTGGGTTTCTTGCTAGTGCAATAAGATTTCCTTCATTTTCTGAAAGAAAAGAAAAAAAAAAAAGGTTCGTTCCTGACTTTTTTGACTTACTCTGAGAAAGATGGACCATGTTCTTTGTTGACGTTGGCTGAAGCTCATGTTGAAGAAACGCATCAATGATGACGGAATCCAGGCAGCAATTCGGACCTGAAATAGTTTAAGAAAATAGAAAGATCAGTACGCAAAAATTAAAAGGGTTTAAGTTTTCAGTTATACTCCTGTAATCGTTGACATTTATGTACCTGTTAACACAGTCAAGATGTTGGTGCAGTCAACACCAGGTACCTTGCAGACAAGCCTAACAAATTTGGCTACGCTAGTCCTGTTCAACTACCAAAAGTTAGATGAAGAATAGAATATAACAAATAGAGACACCGGTTAATTGGTCGGTATTGGTCTGAAAAATGAATGGCTTGGATTCACACGTACTTGGGTTTGGGTTGAAAAAGAATATTGGGAAAGCCCTGGAAAGTTCAGGATGCCAGAAACAAAAGTCTTTTCATGGTTCTTTCACTGGTTGAACGTAGTAAGACGAGTGCACAGCATGAACATGGAAAAAGATAACGGTACGAAGGTTCTTTTTGTCCTTTCAAATCATCTAGTTTACTGTGTATATTTGAGGACGTGAAGTTTAAGATCGCAGCTTTCATCGTATAAATGGAAGCATTGATATACATAAGGAGGATGTTTAGATAAGTTCCGTCATTACCCTCTTGGAACAAATACGTTAAGTCCCAACCAGTACGAATCCTGTTAGACAGCATCAGCAGATTATTAGAGACTTTGGCCAAGAACGATTGACAGTGGAGTTACCAGTGTTCACCTCAGCAAGAAAGGTTTCTGCGTAGGCCCTTCCGAACGTGGATGTCAAGTGACCAAGATAAGCAATTGGGGCTAGCAGGACAGCTGATCTCAACATGCTTAACAGCTGATTTCGTGAGAAGGCTGCCAGAGCAATCAGAGTACCCTAGAAAAGAGTTCAAGCTAGGATCTGAATTGATGTTTATAGCTCTGACAATAGCCTGAAGCAGTAAATTAAAAGGAAGAAACCTGCGAATGTCCAACATAATGCAACTTCTGCCCTGTTTGATTATGTACATATTGGAATGTAGCAGGAAGATCATAGGCAGCTAGTTCATCCCACGACCAATTCCAGTAGGCCTAAAGGAAACCAGTTCCAAGAGGTAAACGTTAAATTGGTGAAGAGAAGCTACACATTTGAACTGAGAAATAGGAACAACCGATTCGTCTGGACTGAGAGATGTATGGCCCCGACTATATTTGGTTCCACGATTGCTGATAATCCATACATCGAAGCCATTATCTGCCAGGAGTAGTGCTAAAGATTTCTCTCGAGGTAACAGCATCCAGGTTGTTCCATCCTGCCATAAGAACGCGTTTATTGTGTTCTCTAACACTATCAAAAGGGTACGAATTCCGCTTACCATTAGCAAACCATGCTGTAGTAGAACCGGTGGTCCTGCCCCTGATTTCACACCTGATATCCCCACTGGAATATGCTGTAAACTGAGAACATAACCATCGTGTGTTGTCACCTGAAAAGCATTTTGCAGTTTTTATGAAAACTGTACATCATTAATGCAATTGACAACCCATTCATTACCAAATGTTCTTCGCAAACATAGGCTTCAATCATTGATTTGCAAATACCATGAGTATCTTCCTGTGCCACTGTGCCACTGTGAATCTTAGGTGTAAACAATTCGGCTCTGATTCCATCTGCTAAGCCCCAAAAGATTAGCAACGCATAGAGCAAGGTTAAACAGTAGTCCTTCATGTGGTGGCAACTGTACTTCTTTGTTCAAAGTTCCAGCAAGTTGTATGGTCACTGTGCTACATACAGATAATAGGATAAGTGGTGTTTTAGTATACTGATATATAGATTTTTAGTAAAGCACTGAACTTGGATGAGGATAGAAGTTAGAATTAAGATGAATCTGAACCAATCAAAGTGAACAATAATTCATTTAGCTATAACCTTCAACGTTTCTGCCCTCCTCCAATACATGAAACAATAGATTCTCCAATATACTCGACCACAAAAGGAACATTTCTGTCACTTTCTTTGTTTACATCCAAATGAATAAGTAAAACATTCCTTTCTCTATCAACCATCAATACGAAGTGGGTATAAAACTATTTCAAGTATCTTAATATTTTATGTGAGATAGTAATTTACACTTTTTTAACAGGTAAATTACTTGAAACAGTAAGAAAACTATTAAATATATCTTCGTTTTCATTTTATAAAATTACATATCCCAACTCATTAACAATGAATACATTTATATTTTAATAAGTGACATAATTCAACTATAGCGAGTTAACCTACCAAAACATTTAAACTAAAATTTTTTACATTTGTTCATGTGTGCTTAACATATGAAACTTGTTGAAAGGTTACCTTATCATTAGAAATATCATGTAGGTATATCTCTGCCACCATATTCAACCGCTAATATCTAAGTCATGATCCACTCAAAAGTAGGCTCTCTTGAATCATTTACCAATGAATTTAAAACTATTTAAACATTGAGTGAATCTGCAATGAGAACAATCAAAGATGATTCTCAAATGTTGATTCGATTTCATAAATCAAATTGAGTTGAATCATATAAAGATAAATACAAGGATTCTTCCTATCTAATGATGGAAATATTTAGCCACGAATCATGTTAAAATAAAAAAACAATTAAAAAACTAAAGAAATCGTGATAGTAATAATTTAGAAGAAGATCCTTTTATTATTGTTGAATTGTTTAGTGAAATGAGTTAACATCTTGATTTCTTGATAAAAATAAATTCGAAATTGACCTCCTAAGGTTTTAAGTACCTTTTAGTTGCCAACCTTAATCTTTTGCTGAGAAAAGAATATTAAGACATGCAAAGTCACGGAAAGTTTTTTAAAATTAGGATTTTCACACTTTAAATATGTCTTATCCTTCTAAGATATGATTTGAGATGTAATCATGGCCAAGATAATTGATGTCTTAACTTCTTTTAAAGAGAGATGTGCTCTAGCTAGCGTGGTCATGTCCTAAACCGTGCATCTCTCTATTTCACTTCTAGGTTACATATAGTTCAAGCTTAAGCCTTGTCACTCTTCATATATTAATTCTAGGTCATACTTATTATTATTATCTTTTGCATCTTGTCTTTGATAGATATGGCTTTGTTTACAGTCGTGGAATGAATTATGTTTATTAAAGAATTGACTTTCTCTATTTTATTAGCTTGAAACAACCTTCAAAACTCGATAAATCCCATCCCAAGGTTAAATCTTCTTAATTATCTGAAAATATATAAAAGATAAGTAAAACTAGGTATTTAAAAAAAATATGTACATCTTTCATGCATATCAAAATCTTCACACTTAAGCTTTTGCTTACCCTTAAGAAAACCAATTTTAGTCACTCATAAGTTAATTAGTATCAATTCTATAGCAAAATTGGCAAATCATTAAAAATAATAAGGAGTACTTATCTTCCACTCAATCAAACTATTAACCAATTATGTTCCTATATGCTTACACTAAATTGTAAATTAATTTAACTTAATCCTTCATCCCTTCAAATATCAAATTAATTCACATAATTCATCCTTATATACAAAATAAACATAAATGAGTAAAAAATTCTCTTTTAAAACTTTTAAACAATATCAATCTAATGAAAATAAAATACTTATTTTTCTGACATTTCAATGGATTGTTAAAGACTTGTCTATCCTTGTGATGTGAAAGTAAAAATATTTTCATGAATATAAAAATCTTTTCATAAATATCCTTAATTGCTGAATAATGTTACTGATTCAAATAGCTAGCAGCCTCGTTCTTAACTTTAACCTTTTTACTTCATGTTAAAGTTAGTGAAGCAAATTTATTTATACTTGCTTTATTATTAAACATTTTTTAGTGAAGTGTTTACGTTTGATAAGAATCACCTTCTAGCTCAATTTATTTCAAAATTACGCAAAAAGTTTCACTATGCAAATTAAGCATCCATTTTAAAAATATTGGATCAAATTAAAATTAAGTTAGTTTTTAGTGTTCATATCTATTTATTTAAATAAATTGAATCACAGAAAAAAAATCTAACTTATAATGGATTATCTTAATTTCTCTTCTTTTATTGTTAAATTTTCTATAATTGATACCTACGTTTTGATTTAACAAGGTGAAATAAGGCTAAAAAAATTAAAACTATCCCCTCCCACACTTCGACGTGTCCAGTGCACAAGACTCCCCACTTTGCAAGGTTTAAGGAGGGTCATAATGTACTCAAACTTCTCTTTGTATTTTTTAAGGAGCCTATTTCCATAACTTACACCTATTACCTTATGATCACAAAGGAACAATTGGTAGGCTCACCCTTAAGATGTATATTGTTCTCAATGTACCAAATATAAGAATATGTAATTGAAAAGGATAATAAAATAAAAAAGGGATGAAAAGATAGAGAAAAGAAACTTCTTTAAGCCTTTTCGTTTCCTACAGTAACATCTTGTTTCCATACTAAGGGTTAGAACGCTAAATTTCTGTAATTGAGAAAATAGCAATGAGAGATTAGAAAATTATATTATATGCTCATGCATAATGTTAGCATACACACATGTGAATATTGTTGATTTTTATGCATTAAAATAATTGTACATGCATTCATTGATATTTTCTGGGTATAATTGATCTATAAATGTGATTATATTTTGAATTGTGAATTGTGTGTGTTAAGAACTGATTTGGAGAATCTATTTACTGGCTCAAAATTTTTAGTAAAAATTTGAAAATTTTCTAAAATTTTGGGCATTTTTGGACTAGGAAAAATGCCAAGTGGCAGAACAATTGATGAATAGTGGTAGAAATAAATGTCAAATGATAGTAGAAATTTTAATATGTGACATTAAGATTTAATGACAAGTGTCATTAAAAATTGGGAGAAAATTGGATTAAAAACTGGAGATAAATGGACTAGGAGATTAAAAGACCAAAAGTGGGACCATAGGAAAGTGACAAGTGTCACTACCACTCCCCACTTACTATTCTTTTACCCAATTAAAGACCATTTGATGATCTTTCACTTGCCTATTCATGACATATGCTTCATTTCTCCATCTTCTTCATTTTCTTCATCTTTCTCTCCTTCACTCACGACACTCTCTTTTCCAAGCATCAAAATGGAACTTTGCTTTCTTCCATTACTAGCCACTTAACTATCTTGCTATCTCCTTCTTTTTGCTAAAAGACCCAACCCATTTGACCTTGAAAGTTGATGATCATGGGATGCATGGGAGAAGTTAGGGTTAAGTGTGATTTGAAGATCTTGAAGCTAAATAAGTAAGTATAAGCATTAACTCTTCTTGATTTTTTGAATGAAGCTTATTTGATGATAGTAAGAGGTTAAATGTTCATAAATTGAGGATGGGCACATGCAAAAACGTGAGTGAGTAATGTGGGTAGATTAATGTCTTGCTTTTACATGTATGATGATTAATTTTTCATAAATTGATATAGAGATGATTTAGAGTTAAACTGAATCATTAATGGATGTAGAAAGAAGTGCAGAAAAAAATTTGATTGTGAATGGATATTATTATGTTCTATTTTTTATAGATAAAAACGTGGATCAGTGATTGTTTTAGAAATGAATTGGATTGAGTATTGAATTTAAAGAAAAGACAAGTGTAGTGTCTTGAAGAGAGAAGAATTAGGATGAAAGTTTAGAGATCAATTGATAATTGTGTTTAAAGTGTGTTGGAATATGTTCACTATAACAATTCCACTGGATATGATTATGTATTTTAGCCATAAATTGACCTATAGATATCCAAATGGAATGAGTTTTGATTTGGATTAAATTATAGACATATGACTACATTTTTCATGGAGACATTGAATCCAAATTCTGTCTTTAAGAGTTGCTAATTTTAACTTGAAGTTGAGTACTGGGTGAATTGATGATGAATGTGTATCTATATGTGTATGTTCTATTATTAGCGTTCATGATCAATCATGGACTATAGTTTACTTATAGATGATATTGAGTTGAATTGGAGTTATAATAATGGGGAAATGATGAGAAATTAAATTAGAAATGATAGACTAAGCATAAGGTAGTGATGTAGTAAGTAAAGAGTGAGAAATCTAGAAAATGAGGATGCAATTAGATAGGTTTGGGGAAAGAGGCATAACTTTTTATGTAGAACTCAGATTGAGTTCATTTAAGTATTTTAGAAAGAGTACTTCGAGATCGACAAATTCTAAAAAGAACCCAAGAAGAGATGGTGATTTCTAGAGGATTAAAATTTCAAGTTTGTGTAAGATACCTGTAAAGGTCCACTAAACGGACATTAACGTCTGCCTAACAGACATTCATAGGTCAATTGGTCTTAATTAAGGCTTAAATAGGACTTGGAATGAACCTAGAATGATCCTTTGATTAAGTGACTAATGTGGGATATTTTTGAAGTGATAATTAGGGTTATAACTTAATGGATGATATCAAAGTACCAAAGGCATGAGTATAATGTGAATGAAGATATTCATATGATTGTAGTTATAATTCAAAGGAGTTGTATAATATGTATTAAGTGATTAAATGTGAATGAGAATTGGGTATTATGAATGACGAGAAATTGAGTTATGATATTAGAATAACTAAGTGTCTTGAGGTGTAGGCTTAAGAATAAAGTAGACATATACAAAGGGTAAAGATTGAATGGAGAACTTAGAATGATCATGGGCAAATGAAGTATAAATCTAAGTTCAATTAGAAATATATGAATTATGAAAAGAGAATGAGCTTAAGATATGAATTTAGATAATATACCCGGAATTGTCATTGAGCAAGTATTATACAAAACACTTCTATATATGTATGTGATTGAGTATTCATAAGATTGTGTAATTAATAATGTGTGTGCAATATATGTTTTGCATAATGATGATACAAGATAGAATGTCTGCATCTAGAAGTTTATGGATCATGGAAGCTAATGGTAAACTGGAGTATACTATGAATCGACTTAGATGATCTCATTTTATTGTTATTCTGTTTTAAATTTCTGCATTGAATGACTACTGATATGATTGATGTGAATGTGATTGTACTGATTCCAGACATTGAATGTACGAGGCGTTTGATGCATGAATATCATATTGGAAGTGCTCATTGAAAGTGAATTGGAAAGACTATCTGTATACCCAACTTGATTGTTGATCGGACCAAGTTCTGAAGAAAAATGTGAATGAAATAGTGAATCTCAACTGAAATGTTGAATGCCATACTAAGGTCTGAAGATATGTGTAAAGAGAAATGACGTGACTGACTGATCATATGTGATTGATGCATTTCATTACATAAATGCATGATAACATAAAGGCTATTGTGACTGGAGTAGCCACCGAAAAAGAGCTTAAAGCTCATAAAGTAAAAAGGAGCTAAAAGCTCAGATTATGATTAAGAGCTAAAGGCTCACTATGTATAATGAGCCCAGTATTCCCATCAGATATGGGACAACTATCAATGAGCCCAATATCCATAAACGAGAAATTTATAGGCACTCGGTCACAACAATAATAATTGAAAATGAGTCTCATGAGCACTACATATGTATCTAATATGTATGATTTAAATAGTTTGATTGAATTTTGAATGTGATATATGTTTTAAGTGAACATGAAATGTGTGTGACTCATTATGATGAATTGATGAAGTGATGTGAAATATGTGATTATATGGATTAATGTGTTATGTGATCGACTGAGTAATCGAAGATGGTCCACTCGCTGAGTTCGCAAAACTTAACCCAAATTTGCAATATTTTTCAGGCTTAGAGCAAATCTCTAGTTAGACAAATTGGAGTCTAGCCACTACGTTCGAGTAATAGATAAAGGTCGAGATCAGTTAACGTCTACATACACATTTCATTGTTTTGTATCAAATTGTGTACTCATAAATACTATACAATATGTAAATGAATGATTTTGTAATGTAAAGACATTATGACAAAAATATTTTGTATTTGAATTGGGCCCAAGTGACTAGTGAAATTCTGATGAGTTGTGTAATGGTTGTAACACTTGTGAATGAAAGTGTTTACAAATAAAGTTGGCTCGATTTGTTATTGATTTTCTATTGATAGATTGTTCTATCACACTACTCTTGCGGGGTACATACTCGGATATCACTCAAGATGTCAGGCACATGTCTTACGAGAGTGGAATGCTATACCTACTGTATAAGAAAAGTGTGATAGACAACTAGAATTCCCATTTAAGTAACAAGGTAAATAAAAAAAAAACAAAAACTTTAAAATCTTAAAATGAAAAATGAAAAATGAAAAATGAAAATGAAAAATGAAAAATGAAAAATGAACTTAAATTACTTAGGCATGGATTCTCATTTCATTTTTTTCTCTTTCCATGACATTGTTCCTTATCTTCCTTGCCTTATCCTCATTACTCAGTACATGGTTTCTTTTAGCAAAATATTTAAAACATTATCCTAGCATAAGTAATCATTAACTAAAAACTAGGTATTGTCATCTAATATTGAGAAGCAAATTTTATCCTTTTTAACCCTAAGTTTTATTTTACCTTCATCAACATTTAGAAAAAAGGTACAAATTTCCTTTTAAAATTTTCTAAAAAATCTAACTTGGTCCCTATCGTTATTTATACTATCATATTACACCCTAAAATTTTCAAAATGGTATTGGTAGGAACTTAAATCTCAACAGAGTTAAAATTTTTGAATTTATTGTCTATAAATCATTAATTTAGCTTATAGGATATCATAACTAGGCAACTTAGACCCCCCAAATGCTGAAATGATCCTAACAATGATATTTTAAAAAATATTAGTCAAAGGTGTGATTTTGACATTAAATTTTCAGAAAAGATCTAGACAATCCATATCATTATGTTTATTACATCTTTTACGCACTGTTTAGGGTATAATGAGTACTATTTTAGTAACTTTAGGGTGAAAAGTGGTACTAAAGAACTACAAGGGCAAAATTAGACCTTTTGTAAAAAGATTAGGTGTAAATCAAAACTTTGGCCTAGCATTAAAGATTATTCTATTCATTACTAGGAAAGACCTACCTAGAATTAAAGATTCACCATTTTCCTCTTCCGCATCAAGAATGTAAAATTTATCTCAGGAAATGAACTTAATTTTGATTAAATCATTCTCCTTAATACCTATAGGATGTCTACTTTCTATAAATTGCATCACTCTCCTATTATGCTTAATTCTCCTAGCTCCACTTTTTTGAATATGGATTAATAACTAGATTAACACTGACTCTAAATCTATTAATTCCTTAGTTATAAAAAGTGATTAATAATCTATGAAATAATAAAACTCCCTAGATCATTTAGCTTTAGTAGTATAATTCTTAGATGATGGTGTTGACTCCATCTTGTTCTATCTCTAATACCTCCTCCTCAAGATTTTCTTACTCTATTTCTTCCTTATTTGCTTCTTGTATTAATCTAACTTTGGGGGGAATTCATGCCTATATTACCTTACTTTGCTATTCTCTTCCTTTTCATTTTCTTGCTTGGAAATTTTTTTATCGACTTCTTCATTCCTATCATTAGTCAATTCTCATCCTTTCAATACAACGATTAATTTAATATGTTGCCTAAGGTATTATGTCACTAGACAATGTACCCTACTTTATTGAAGCCTCTTAGTTTTAAAGTTAAGATTTAGTTTGCCTAATGTATATAATTTTTGTCAAATGATTAATTTAATTTTGAAGGTTCTTTATTGAAGCCTCTTAGTTTTAAAGTTAAGATTTAGTTTCTTAATGTGACATTTTATAGTTGGCTGCTTCTTTTATATATATATATATTGTTGGAATCCATATAAGAGTTGTCTCTAAGCTAGTTAATTGATTTGTGAAAGACTTAGATGATTTCTCCATCCTACGTTGTAAATGATGCTATAGGGAATATTATGTTTTTAGAATGTGGTCAACTTGTTCTACTATAGGATTTCTAGCTTAACATTCAATGCTTTTATATCCTCCATGGAATTCGTAACTCATTATTAGAGATACTCTTTATGGTCAAATTTGGTGTTTAAGTTTTTTTTTTATTAAAACTTGAACTTGAGATGTTAATATAATCATGACATCAATATTATATTTACTTAATACTTTTTTAGCATTTACTTTTCATTACTATCACCAATAGTTATTTATTTCCATCTACTCTATTAGTCTTCGGGTTGCTTTTGGAGTTTTATTGTTCAAAGTCCCACAAATAGTTTCCTATATCATCTACCATTTTGAATTAGTTAGACCAGTATAAAAGGTATTCACTAGAATCCATATAAGAAGGTCATGATGTAGGCAGTTCTTCATTAGATATTTGTATCTATCTAATTTATTACAAAGTGTTCCATTATCAAAATTTTGAAAGGAAAAGATTTTGTTTATGATATTAGCTAGCTTTAATGGAGAGAACTACTTAACTAGAAACTTCTTTTCAAGATTTTCCTATATTATAATTAAGGCTCTAAGCAATTCCTTCACTACTACTTTGCATGATCCTTCAATGGAAATGGAAACAACCTTACGCTTATAGAGCTTTCATAATCACTTTGATATTAAAACTGTGTCAAATATCCAATGAATTGATGATGTAAAAGTGATAAATTCTAATTACTCCATTTTTAGTATGATACTAGGAGTATATAGCTTGGTTTCTAATGATTTCAATAGGATTTGATTATTATTTTCCTTTATTTTATATATATAGGCCTTATTCTAGTTTTTCAATGAAGAAGAAATGAAGTTGTGGAAGTTTAAATTGAGTTATAGTGATTTTGTCATGATTTTATAACAAGGAACCAAAACATGGAACCAATAAGGGCTTATGTTCACCAACTTGGGAGCAATAAGGGCCTATGTTTAGCAAAATAGATCAAATAGGGAACCACATTCAAACCATATTATATGTTAGTTCATTATTTTTGCTTTTGTTTTTGGCCAGTACAAACACAAGACTAATATATGACCTTTCTATACTTTTCTGGTGGTAGTTGTTAGAGAAAAGAAGCTGACAAAGGTGTAGCAATAGAAGGACCTATAGGGTCTCTTGTCTGACATATGTTTAATGAATTTTTCAAATTATTATGATAAAGGATGAAGAAAGAGAAGAGAAAGGAGAGAGATGCCTTAGAGTGCCAAACGTTAGTCATAAGGCTTGAGGAAATTCAAAAATAGATTAAGAAAAGGAACAACTCTAGAGAAAAATTCAAGATTTCAATCAAGTATCATTTAAGAAACATCAAGATTCAAGAGCTATAATAATTCATTCTTTTATCTTACATTCCTTATTAGTTATTTTTATTTCCATTTAATTTTTAAAAACTTAATTGGAATATAGATTTGAGTGGGATGAAGCCCAAAATTTTTCTTTGAATTGATTTCTTTGATTTATAAAAGAATCTGGTTTCTTGAGAATTTTGCTTGCTTTCTAGTTATGTTAGATTAAAGTAATGAACATAGAAGATTCAATGTTGGATTTCATATATAGGATTGAACTAGTCAATGCATAAGATCTTATATATAATTAAGTCACAGTATGAATAATGAGGGTTAAATGGATTGCCAGAGATATTGATAGTTGTAGTTTATATTATGTTTTGGTAGGTGTTTTAGTGTGTTAATAGGGGTTAATAAGATGGTTATTGGATGTTTAGGCTTAGAATTATCTTAATGTGATTGTTTGTTTATGTTTTAAGTGTTTATGTGGCTTAAAGCAAGATTTTGGACCTTAATCTTGTGTTTTTTAGGCGTTTTGATGTGTTTGTTAGTGAATGAACCCAAATAAATGAAGAATGAAGGAAGTTTGCACATGCTTGGGCTAAAAGGTGGGGTCATGATTGTGAAATGAGTGTCACAGTCATGACAGAAGGTTCCTCCCCAATGTCACAATCATGCATAGAGTGTCATGATAATGACACAAACCATTGTCATAATCATAACAGACACAAGGTTTTCTACATGTTTGTGTTGATGTTTGGAGGGCATTTTTAGGACAATGTGATATGGGAAAGCCCTAAACTTAACCCTATGTCACTCATTTACTATAAATGAACATTAAGAGACCCAAAAAGAGGCAGCCACCATCTTTCCAAAATGGGGAAAATAAAAGGAAGATCATGGAGGGAGCAAGAAGATCTATCTAGCAAACCCTAGACCAATCTAACTCATATTTTTCTTTTTCCTTTGTTTCTTTTCTTTAAGTTTGATGTATGAATTGGTATTGAGGATGTTATACACGTTGATGATGTTCTAATTTCATATTAGGATTTTCTCTTAACTTATTTTGTGACTTGAAATAGAACAGATTAATCAAGGCAACAACCATACAAGTTCAGGTTTTTTAACCAAAGTTACATTGTCCATAATGAATCAACATCGTTAGTTTCCACAAATGAATCCAAAACAGAACTATTACGAATTGTATTCAAGATTATAGAAATTGCTTCACATACATAAACAATCAAACAAGAACGATAATAATGATCCTTCATACATGAATACCTAAATCAGTAAGCTTACGATAACATAAACAATCACTAGAGAGAGAAACAAAAATTATACACAATGAAGATATGCCCAAAACTGTTCCTCAGCTTCAATTTCACCTTAAAACTAGAAGAAGGAAGCCTAGCCCTTCACAGGTCTCCAAAGAGTGTGTGATCTATCCCTCCTCTTTATCCAAAAATGATTAATCCTTCATTTAGCTGCTCAAATGTCTATTTATGTGAAAATTTAGGTTCTACGAAGATGCACGGTTGGGTGCACATCGTGCATCCAGCCATGCATCTTTCAAAGTTATGCACGGTTGTGCATCTTCCACCATATGGTGAATTCTTTATTTTTTGCATGTTATTTCTCGATCCTCACTCTAATATATTTTGTTGGACCCCAAACTTTTCTTGGAAGTTAGAACTATTATAGGTGAAATGTTGGAAGTTAAAAGCTAAAAAAGTAGTTGAAACATGTTCACTGAGTATGCTCTGGTGTTTTAGGCATAACGTTTTCCCTAGTTATCCAAATGAGCTGATTCTTAATTTGGATTAAACTAGAGAAATAGGGCTACAAATTATCTGATGAAATTGAGTTCTATTTTAGTCCTTAATAATTTCATTTTGTGGATGGAAGTTGAGCACAGAATATTATTTCAGTATAAGAATAGTTTAAAAATGTTTGGGGTATAACTTTTAGATTTATGAACCAAATTGAATGATTTTGATGTCATTAGAAAATTACGACAATGAGGAACATTTTTCAAGAAGGAAGTGTTATCAAATTCCTTCTAGATTTTGGAAGGATTTAGCTAAGGAGTTAGAAGTATAAGATGTTAGTTTTAAAGACAAAAGGAGGGCATAATGGGAAGGATAAGATAAATGAAGGGTAAAAGTGGAAAAGACTAATAGAATGTGGCCTGAATTATAAGAAGAAGAGAGGGAGTCGTGAGAATGAGAAAGAAGAAGAAGAAGAAAGAAACATGAAATAGAGAAAAGAAGGAGAAAGCGTGGAAAAAGAGAGAAGAAATGTTGGAAGAAGAAGGAAAAAGATTTGTCAAGGTAAGTTTATCTTTTCTTCTTACTTTATTAGAGAAGGAGTTAGAGAGAGAAAGGGGTTTGTTTTGAACTAGGTTTTGAGCTTAATTTGTGATGATTGCATTCTTGTTTATTATGGAAGTTTTAGGGGGAATTTCATTTGAATGCGGATTGAATGAGAATTTTGGTTATGTTAGGAAATTAAGAAAACACTATTCAAGAGCAAGAGGAATGGTACAATTGAGTTTGGATTCTCAAGTGAAATAAGGGGGATAATTTATTTATAGTTGTTGTGTAATATGAGCAAAATACCTTGTATGTGTATTGTGTGCTAAAATGGCTTGTTTCGAAATGTTATGATGTGGAAAATGCATTATGATGTATGAAATTTTGATATAATTGAATTTTGAGTATGATCATGCTATGCCTTAGAATTGTATCATGGCATTTTGATTAAATGGAAAGAAGAAAAAGCATGAGAATATGAATTTGTGATGAATTGAATTGAGCATGAATATGTGCTTTTATATGGGCAAGAGAGGAACCGTTTTGTAGTCACATGCACATCGACATAAAGCCTTCTCCTGGCTGCCCGCTTATGGCACACGAGATCTAAAAAGTGGACTCGTTTCATTCATGGTGTAAACTTTGGTTTCTCCATTTTATTCCATGGAACCCGCGACCCATTTGTTTGTGCATTTGCATTTTGATATGTTAAGTTATGATGCAATTTGTGTGTTATGCTTTATGATAAATTTCATCCAATATGTTTTATATGATGATGCATTGAACTGTGAGTTGTGAATGTTGAACTTACATTGTTGGATCAAGATAAAATGAGTATGCTTATATGAATAAATGCATATATGTTTGATTGTGTGGATCATTGCCAATGGCTATAAATATATTAGCCACTGAGTTGTGTACCCATCATTTTTCCCTTCTCAGGTGCAGAACGAGAAGGATTGCGATCCTTGTAAGGCAATTGGACAAACTCCGAGATAGTTAGCTTTTGCATTAAGCTAGTTCGAATACTATTAGATAGCTTATTAAGCATGCCAAGCATTGAACATCCACTTGTATTTGTATTAAGTTAGTGATATGTATGTTGATATGTAAATAAATCTTGTTCAAATATTTACTTTGCTTAGCAATGAGAATAAGAAATTGAGGATTTCTTTTTGTGTATGATTATGTTATTTTACAGGTTGAGTATGATGGTGGTGGGAGTGGAATGTGTATGTGCATATTCTTCTTCATTGAGATTTCAAATTTGTTGTTAGTTTTAAAATAGCAAGTTAGAGATTTGGAAAGGTTGTATGGAATGAATCATTTGAGGTGGGATTCAAGAGTTTAACGAATGGTACTTAGTAACTAAATTGATATGAAGAGATATTGAATTTTGCAAGTTCATAAGTGTGGAAATTGTGTTCTGAACTCAAGGGAAAAACTGTATCAATTAAGGTAGAATTAGCCAAAATGTTCTTCATAAAAGTTGTAGCCTATCCTTCTAGCTTTTCAACAATATAAAGTATGAAAATTTTGGATATCGGAGCTAAGAGATACGATCATTATAAGTGATAATGCAGTATAGGATGCCTATAGGACAGCTAAAGTAAGTTTTGAGAATTGGTTGGATGTGATGATTCATTTGAGATTTGGAAGTTTAATGCAACCAAATTGGTAATTGAATGTTTAAAGAGTCATATTGCATTAGAAGAAATGAGTTTGGGAAGATTATGAGTGAAAGGGATGTTAGAATGGATGTAGGAATCATTGGAGAGGCCTTGGAGGGAGTTTTATGACACATATGTCTGTTAGACGGACTTTAGGTTTGTTAAACAAACCTTCTCGGGTGTAAAAACACCCCCAACCCAGTCCATGTCTATTAAACAGACATTAGGTCCATTAAACGGACCTTCTCGGGTCTAGGAAGTACCCCAAGCCCGTCTATGTCTATTAGGTGGACATGTATATCCGTTTAACGGACATTCACGGGATAGTGACAGTAAATCAGTGATTTTGAGCCTCTATATGACAATATCTCTCTTTGGAGTCTTTATGAACGTTGTAGATCTCAAATTACTCTTTGAAACCTTCCTAAAATAACCTTAATCCGATGCCTATAGTGAAAGTTATACTAATTGTCCCAAGATAAGTACAATATGATTGAGGATATAGTCATGGTTGATTCTTTTGGCCATAACTTCATCATCCGACCTCCGAATGAAGTGATTCTTAAACCAATAGATTTCTAACATATTTTTCTATCTCTACAGAAACATTGGTACCCATTTGTGTTGATTTTCAAAAGATTTGTGGAGACAAAGTGAGGGAATTGATTGGAAGAGCATGAATTGGTTGTTTACTGAATACACTTCGGTATTTTAATCATATCTTGATCTGTAGAGCTCCGAATGAGATGATTATTGTTTCAAAATAAACTAGATACATGGAGATAAACTTTTATGAAAAATTCAAGTGGTGATTAGGGCATTTGGTTGGTGTGGACTTGCCCTTGTTTTTTAAGATGTTGTGAGAATGATGACAAAGGAGATTTCATCGAAATAACCTTACAGGGTATTTACGCTCACATCTTACGATATTCGGAACGATTGTTGGGCTCAGAAAATGGGATCCAACATATTTCTTTTTTGTTTCACAAAGATAAATGAGTTTAAAATCAAGATAAGCATCTCAAGGAATGTGCTTTTAGCTTATTTTAGCTCTTGAACTTCCAAATTGTACCTGATACCAAATATGAACTAAAATGAATATCTTAAGCATTTCATAACAATAATCATTAAATGTTAAGGAGTGAATGTATAAACAATTAAGCATTCATCAAGTTCCCCCAAACTTATTCTTTGACCATCCTTGGGCAAAACACACTACAAGAAAATAACCCCTTTTGTGACGTTTTAAAAACGTCACAAAAGGTCCAAAAACGTCACAAAATATCATTTGCGACGTTTTAAAA
>JANIHY010000009.1:8303309-8315119 GCA_027479065.1 Erythroxylum brevipes
CAACACATCTAAGGCATAGATCAAGTCTTCTACTACCATTCTAACCCATTCTAAGCTTCCAATCCATCCTAAAATCATCAACCCAACGATTTTCCCAATTTTTCCACTCAAAACCCTAAACCGTCGATTCCTACAGATTCAACATTCTTCTAGGTTTAATCCACCCAGAAACAAGATAGAAAGGATGTAAACGTACCAATCGACGCTTGTAAATCGTCGGAATCGCTGAAATCGCAAACTCTTTCTTCTTCTCTTCTCTTCTCCACCATCGGCGTTCTCCTCTCTTCTTCTCCTTCTATTTTCTTTCTTTCTCCTTCTTTAACTCTTCTAATGTCTTAAACCTAAACCAAAGACCATCATGCCCTTCATAACAGAGCTTTAACCTATCCAACTTAAGTAAACTTCCCAAAATGCCCTTACACAATTTAATCCTCTAATTTTCATTTAACTCCATTAACTCAATTTAATCAACCTAAGGCATAATACCACAATTATCACAAGTTAGGCTTAATGACGTCATAAAAAAATTCGGGGTCTAACAGCTTAGTGCAAATGATTCTGAAAGAAGATTAAATTGTTTAGGCTTTAGTTCCAAAATCAATAACACAAAATTTTTTACATTTCAAATTAAAAAACAGGGATTTATCCTACATTAGGTTAAACAAAATGGTTTACAACAAAATTTATACATTGGAGTTCAAAAAGAGTCATTTATGACTTGTATCATTAAGGTTTAATCTTTGATGGTTTCTTGTAAACTTTTCAATGTCTAAGCTACCACGAAACAGGAATGAAATTGGTGTGGGTTTGACCTTTGTGTATCGTTCAACTTCTTTTTCATGTCTAGAAAGCCACAAAACAACAATATAATTAGCGTTTAATTAAATTCTTAACCTATGAAAATGACATGCTTCTTAATTAAATGTATTCCTTAAAAACAACTCACATATTAACACATTATCACTGTTTAAACATTGTTTAATTTCTTGCCAGAGATTAATTACTAGGAGCCATGTATAATGCAACTCATAATAGAGTCGTATTCAAATCTGTAACTTTTTGATCTTTAATGTTTACTCTATGAGTTGTAATGACTCTCTCTTAACACTATGAGGATGATGCTAGCTTGTTAATACTTTTTTTATTTGCCAATCACATCACATAATAAATAACTATATATCTGTCTAATTGTTCCTTTGTTAAACTAGTCTCATCATGCATAATATATAGTCTATTAGGAGGAGAAATTGAAGGTTTTTTCAATTGAAAATTCCCTTTTCCTACTCTCATATATAACTTATCGCTGTTTAGAACCTAAGCACCTAAATGATTTTGGTAACTAAGGGTAAAGAGTTCTCCAAACCTATAAAACAAAGCAAGACAAAATCTTTAATTTAGCTAAAATGTCAAGTAAATTCATGAGCTCATTTGTTCTAAACTTCCGTACTATTGACGTCAATAGATCATCATCAAGTCACCAAGAACTAGAAGCACTAGTACTTACAAGTTCTTAACGTATTTGTGAAAATATTATGTGATGACTAAAATTTTCAAAGGTCAACGTTGTCAATAACAATTTAGACACTTACAAGATATTACCATAAAAGTATTATCAAGGTTAAAGGGGGAAAATAGTAAATAGATAATGCACTTACAAAATCAAAGAAGGTGAGCCAAGAATCCAGTAAAAATTTATGGTTATAACATTAAGATTCAGTACCAGTACTTGAAGCTGATGCGACGAGGATAACGAGGAAGCACGGTGGCAGGAGAGACAAAGGATGGGTCCTTCGGTAGTGACAAAGATAAGGACGTTGGGACACCGAGGATGGTGGCACAACAATGAAGCATAGTAGGAAAATGAGGATGGTGAGACGACAAGGATGGCAACGACAGAAGAGAGAAAAAATAGAAAAATGCGAGAACAAGAATGAAAACAAAAGAGGGGGAAATAGGGCTGTGATAGTTTTAGGTTAAACGAAAACAACATCATTTGGTGTTAAACCAAATGACATCATTTTCATTGATTAAAAATGTTGAAGCCTAAGAAAATTTTTTGTCGTTTGGTGTTAAACCAAATGAGGTCATTTTTGTTGTATTAAAAACATTGAAGCAAGTGATGAAGTTTACCTCTAAAATTGACCAATGGAAATATTTTGTCAGTAAACTCAAAACTTACTAGTTTCGTCAAGCATTCCTGCTTTTTTTACCAATAGGAATTTTCTACCGTCGCTATATTCCGTCAAAAAATTTGCCGAGATAATTTCCCTCCATATTTACCAAAAGATATTTTCCTTTATAAAATGAAAATTTTCCTGATAATTTTACAAACAAAACATGATTTTCCATCAGTAGTTTCCTATATTTTAGTTTTTGTCGGTAATTTTCCATTGCTAATTACTAATTTTCTTGTAGTGGCATGTGATAAAAATGTGGTTTTGAATAGAAAATAAAAGCAAATTCAGGATGCACATATCATTAAGGTCACACATAATCACAAGACAATGAGACTGATATGAATGTGTTAGTATACACAAACTTAAAATCTCACTGGCTTTGTGTACCACTAGTCACTACTCTTCTAGAGATAATAAACATTAACCAATTATAATAGTAGAAGTACATGCCGAAGTTGTCCTAGATTCTTCTAATTAATTCACACTATATTAAGGACTATATAATCCTAGAAGTAATAGAAAAAGAGAAAATATTTATGTCTTTGTTTAGTTCTCTCTCTCTTTTATTGAAAACTTAAAAGCATGTAAAAATAAACAAACTTAGAAGTACACATACATATAAGAAAGAAATGCGAAAATGTAAAGGAAAAGAAATTAACTTCCCTTAGATTGCCTCCCAAATTGTTTAGTGTTGCTAGCTCGACTCCATACTTTCCTCACATGACAAAATTATGATTTTTAAGTGTCACATGCACTTCCTCCACTTGGGGTTCTTCAGGATAGGGCCTAAGTTGATGATCATCTACCTCTAACATCTTCCCTTTCTTCAGATTTCCAATCTCTACTGAGTCCCAGCACTTTTGGAATATCTCGAATGTCTCTTGACCTTTTTCCTCATTTAATTCCTCAAATCTTCTATGTAAAGGTGAAAGATTAATATTAAAAATAATAAGGTACTTAACATTTATCTCTGAGCTAAATGATATTTCCTTTTCTACTTCGAGCTCCTTCTCAACTTTTTTGACAAAAGAATTCCTTAAGTAGTATTCTCAAAATTCTCAACCTCCTCTTCACTCTGAAAGGCCTCTTCACTAATATACCTTGGGTACACCTCAAGTTGAGATAGTTGTGCCTCTTCACTTTATGATGCTAGGTGGTTGATAGCTTCTACCAACTGACCCACCTGGCTTGCCAAGTTTTGGAGTATAGACGTTGTATTTTGATGGAATCGTATCATATCCTCCTGGAATTGTTGTAATTGCAAAGTATTAGTAACAAAAGCATTAATTGACTGTTATAAAAATGTACCTGAGTTTTACACTCCAAATCTTGGAAACTAGACCAAAATTGTCTTTCCTCTTGCTGAAATTGTAAAGTGTTAGCAGTGACTACATTAACTAGTTCTTCTAGAGATGGACCTGAGTCATAATAAGAAGCTTTTGGCCTATACGAGAATTGTTTTGCATCCTACAAACTATCATGGAAGTAATTCTACTAGTTATTTCATCCAGAACTAAAGTTAATATGATCATTCCAAACATGGTTATAGGATTGAGAATATGTGTTATAGAAAAAATTACTTTCGTTCATGTATTTTTAATTTTTTAAAAAGATTTCACAGAAACACTAAACAAACAATGAAAGGATTAAGAAATAAATGATAAAACTAATTAGAAACAAATATGTAAAAAACACAAATTAAACTCAAGAACAAATATAGCAGTGGTGATTCTAGTTCAATTTAATAAAGAGTGTTCGGTTAGCATTTGTTATGAAAAGAATTGGTGTTTAGGTTGGGGGTTTGGTTGTTTTCAAATAAGAAAATAAAATGAAATTAAACTAATGAAAGCAAATTAAATCAAACAACCTAAAAATGATGGAAGTGATGAATTTGTTAAGGACCCGGTCATTCGTTCAATGTCGGTCTACACACGGTTGAATATATTTCATTGAATTATTGTTCTTATACCTCTCCTAGCAACTATTAATTATAGGTTAATAATAAGCTTTGTTAACCCTAGTTTTTTCTTAGGTCTTGTTTGATTAAGAAGAGCTCGTTAATTAAACCTAGTTATCAAACAACTTAAAACAAGCTCTTTAGGTTTAATTGGACAATCGCATTATCAATTAGGAAAACAAATTAATCAACACAACAACCACACAAGCTTAGGTCATTTAACCTAGGTTATATTATCCTCAAGGATTCAAAATCATTAGTTGCCACAATCAAATTTCAACATAATAATTACGGATTATATTGAAGATTCTAGCAATGATTTCTTACATAAAAACAATCAAATAGAGCATTCAATCATTCTTACACAATACCCAAACATTAAACATAGGATATCATAATCAATTCCTAAGAGAAAGAACAATAAACAATGGGAGAAATGCTTAACCAGTTCTTCGGCATTAATGTCACTTCCGAATTAGCGTCGGGAAGTTAGCCCTCCATGGGTCTCTAAAGGAATGAAGCTTTGCACCTTCTTCTCTTCAAAACTAAGAGATCACCACTCAAAAAGAGAACCCCAAATCAAAACATGCCTTTTCTGCCATCAAACGATGCTTTTATATTAAAAACATAAGGTTTTGAGTAAGCTGCCAAAAACTCATGGGGATGAGTGGTTGGCTCACAACTGTGAGAGGTGGCTTACGACTGTGAGCCACCTTATATGGTGAGAGGTGTCTCATGTCTATGCAAGGTGTGTATGACACTTCCATGCATGGCCTTGAGCCATGTTCTATGCCCATGCAAGGTATGTATGACACTTTCATGCATAACCGTGAGCCATATTCTACACTCCTCCTTTTGATGTCTTCAATATATATCTCATCTTTCTTGCCATTTTCTTATCTTCTCATGCTTTTAATCTTCTTCTTCTTGCTCCATAAAGACAAGTGAGTGTGGATCTTTAGAAAATGACTCAAATATATTGCTTTCAAATCATACCTAAAACCATATATGAACTAAATTGAGTGTCTTATGCACTGTAAAACATTAATCACTAAGTGTAATGAATTAACGTTAACAATTAAGCATATATCAGTAATGTAGCATAAAAGCCATCAAAGCTAGTGAAGTAAGAAAAACACTCAATATAACATCAAACGCAAAAACCAACATTCACTCAAAATTATGTACATCAGTTATGATGAATGCAAAAACTATGTTTCATAGCTCAAATATATTGCTTTCGAATCATACCTAAAACCATATATGAACTAAATTGAGTGTCTTATGTACTGTAAAATGTTAATCACTAAGTGTAATGAATTAAATACGTCAACAATTAAGCATATATCAGTAATGTAGCATAAAAGTCATCAAAGCTAGTGAAGTAAGAAAAACACTTAATATAACATCAAACGCAAAAACCAACATTCACTTAAAATTATGTACATCAGTTATGATGAATGCAAAAACTATGTTTCATAGCTCAAATTCAAGCCTTCACACCATAAACCACATGAAGTATAAATCACTCACAAAAGTTTATCATAAATAATACTTTGAAACCATAAGAAGTGACCCTTGAAAACTACACCTCCCTCATTCACATCGTAATCAAATAACCCTTTCTATACAACCTTAGGAGGAAAGACTAATCATAAATAACTTTGCAAAACAAATGCAATTCTTCCTTGATAGTTTTATTTAAACACTTTTTTATTTCTTCTTTTTTTCTTTATCCTCTTTTTTTCTCTTTTTTCAACAATAATTGAAAAAAGCTACATTAACATTTGGAATTCATTAAAATGACATTCTAATAATTATAACTAACCCACATATATGAACACCCCCACACTTATACTCTGTGCATCCATAATCATCAACAATCAACAAATGCTCCAGTAGCTTTAAGGCTTGGTTAGGATATTTAGTTAGGTTAAAAGCATGTAATGTAGTTAACACAAAAAGAAAGGCTAATAAAGCTCATGGGAACTTAACAAAAGGAAAAATTATATCAATAGGTAGGCTATTTAGATAATGTAGCTCATAAAACAAAGAGTACCTATATCATTTTCATGTTAACGCAAGTGATAAAAATGTGATCTCAAATAGAAATTCAAAGCAAAGTTAGGACGTACATGTTATGAAGGTCACACATGATCAAACGACAATGAGAGTGATATGGATATATTAATCTATAAAGGCTCAAAATCTCATTGTCTTGCTTCTACCACTAGTCACTACTCTTTTAAAGACAATGTGTATTGACCAATCATAAGAGTAATGGAACAAGTTCAAGTTGTCATAAATTTTTCTAGTTTATTCATTCTCTAGTTATGACTATATAGTCCTAAAAGTAATAAAAAAAGAGAAAAATATTTGTTTGATTGATTGATTCTCTCTCTTTTTGTTTGAAAACTTAAAAATATGTAAGAAACAAACAAACTTAAAAACAAATATGCATATCGTAAAAAATGAAAAAAAATGTAAAGGAAAAGAAAGAAACTTCCCTTGCCTTTATTTATTATCGCTAGCTCGACTCCTTGTTTTCCTCATCACGTCACAAAAATATGATCTTCAGGTGTCACAACTTTCACACTTTTCTGCTTGAGGTTCTTCAGGATAGGACCTATTGGACCCCGATCTTTAAGTGAATTTTAGAAATATAAAAAGTATGAAATAAGTAAGTTTGTAATAGATGTGATTATGTTTTAAGAAAATTGATGAGAAAAAGAATAGATGAAGTTTGATGATTTTGAAATTTTAATAGATTTGTATGGATTATACAAGTTTTAGTGGATGAGAAATTGAAAATTTAGTTGAAAATCAAGAAATAAAGAGAAAAAGTGTGAAAATCTGAAAATATGAAAAGTTTGACTTTTTGGCCTTTGAGAGTTGACTTTTGATTTAGACAAAATTTGAGAAAATGATCTACATGAAACTTGTAGATTATGTATAAAGCTTTCTGTCGCCATTAAGTTTGCAATTTTTTGATATCAGGAGTAAAAGTTATGATCAGTCAAAGTTTAGGTGTGTTATGGGTTGACTTATGTTATGGATGAAGGTTTGACTGAAAAATTGACCTAGTTAGAGGTTAATTTAGCCTTAAAGTTCTTCATGAAAGTTGAAGATTTGGATTTGATCTTTATTTTGATATAAAGAGTGCAATTTTTTGATCAAGGAATAATAAGTTATGATTTTTACAAGTTTCTGATATTGTTTTAGCATGATAATTAGAGGACAGAATGTTTGATTGGAAAATTGACTTCCTTAGAGGTCAAATTGATTTTTATGTTCTTCATGAAAGTTGTAGGTGATTTCTGATCTTCGTATTGATATAAAATATGACATGTTTGGACTTGGGAATTGAAAGATATAAATTTTAGAAGTTATGTGATTAATTAGAGTGACTTTAATTTGGGTAGAATCTTTGATTAGAAATTTGATCACCTTAGAGATGGAATTGGTTGTGGAGTTTTCATGGAAATTGTAGAGCTTCCTTTAAGCTTTCCATAGAGACCAAATTTGTCACATTTGGAGTTCGATATCAAGAGTTATTAATGTTGGAAGTTTCGGATTTACTTAGGTTTTAAAAAAAAGAAAAAAGATTGGTCAGGGCTGCTCTCCCTCGCGACCACTCACGAAGGCGAGCAAGCCAGGTGCGAGCGAGCGCTCGTTGGGTGCGAGCGCGGGCTCGCCCAGCGTGTGCCCAGTGCGACGTCGTTTTTCCGTTCTTGCTGCGACGTCATTTCTTGTTTCGCCTCCTCAATACACGAGCGTTTTTGCTTCATATGGCGCCGTTTTCAGATCCCTTCATGCGACGCCGTTTTGATTTCTTTGTTGTTTCCCCCTCCAATCTAACCTTTGTTCACTCTTTTGCTTATATCTTTTCCGTCCGACATCCGATTGAGTTGATTATTGAAGCGTTGGATTCCTAAGACAATTCCCTACATCCTCATAGGAAATGTTTAATTTTATGAGGTTAAATTAAGGGCGATTAATTTAATCAAAATGAGTTGACTAATTTTTTGAATATGGTTCAGTATTTTTCAAAATTCGGGATCTGTGGAGATCCAATTGAGGTTATTCCTGAGGAAAAATAAAATTAAGACATGGATCTACAAGTCATATGAAGAAAGGATATTTCAATTTTGCCCCTAAGACTTTCAATTTCTGAATTGAAGTTCGGACTAATGTGCAGTCTTGGATGAGAGAACATCTGACAGTATTTTGGCCATAATTTTCGTTCTACTCATCCAATTGAGGTGATTCTTGTTTTGGCTTAAACTAGAGAAATAAGGCTACAATGTTTATGAAGACATCGAATTTCAATTTTGGGACTAAGAATGTCAATTTCTGGATAGAAATAACGTGTTGGAAAATGTGTTAGAATATGAACATATCTGAAATATTTTGAGCATAACCTTTTATGTAGTGCTCCAAATTGGATGATTCTTGTGGCATTATGAAATTAATACATAGAGGAACATTTCTCTAGAAGGAAGTTTTAACAAATTCCTTCAAATTGATAGTACGAATCAGATCCGAAAGTAAGCATGACTTAAAGTAAAGTGCAGGGGCATTTTGGTCATTTATCTTTTATTTAAATGACATGGCAACATATATAAGGAATGGCTGTCATTTTTTAGAAGCCACTTACGACACTTAAGCATAAAGAGGAGAAATAAAAGAAGAATGAAGAGAGAAGCTTTCGGTGGTGTTGAAGGAAGAAGAAAGAAGATTTTAGAGCTTTGATTTTTCTTAAGTTTCAAAGGAGATTTGATGCTTTCATGAAGGAAAAAGATAGAAGAAGGTGATAGCTGACAAGAAATTTCGAAAATAGAGAAGAAAAGAGGTAAGAGAAAACTTTGAGCTTTGAGTTTTTCTTCAATTTTTGGTTTAGAAATATGAAAAATGACATGGGTATGTGATTTATGAAGTCAATTTTGATGTATATGCCTTAGGTTATGTTTAATTTTGGATGGAAATTTCTTAGGGTTTATGCCAAAATTTGTGATTTGGGGATTTTGTGAATTATTGGTTTAGAATCATAGATAATATGATGGATTGGTGAAATATGAAATCAATTTTGAAGAAATTGTGATTTATAATATTGAATTTGGGTAAATTGGTTTAGGTCAATTTTAGAAATTGGGGTTTTTGAAAATTGGAGATTTAAATAGCTTGAATATGTGACAAATTAATGTTTTCTAAGCTCAATTTGAGAAATTAAGTTAAATATGATATTGAATTTGAGTTAATCGGTTTAGGTCAAATTTGGAATTTAGGGATTTTCGAAATTCTTGCTTTAGATAGCTTGGTAAAGTCATGAATTTGGGTTTCCTGTAGTTAATTTTGAGAACTATGCAAATTATGATGTTGAATTTGGATATTGATGGCTTAGGTAATGTTAAATTGGAAGAAAGATAAAAGGAATGCACAAATCGAAGTGTGGATCAAGTTTCTGGCATGAATTCGAGGTGGGTAGTATATTTATTTATTAAATTTAAGCTAAGCATGTGAAATTGAAAAATCAAGAAGAAAAGCTTTGAAAAAAATTATTGTTTATGTAAATGTTTGAAAAATTATGATTTCAAAGGATTAAATTCCTAATTTTAGAAAGGATTTCAAGAAATTACAAGATTGAAGAAATTCATGGTTTTTGAATTATCTGAAAAATTTGAACAATGTGCTTTATGAAATTGTATACGTTTTGATTTATGTTTGAAAGAAATAAATTGCATTCGTTGTTATGCATTGGATTGATATGTGATTTATTATATCCCGTTGCCGGAACCCAACTGCTTAGCACTTAACACTTTCACTCTTGAATCGAATCCGAAACGGAACGAAAAAGAATGAGTCGGATCATATAGCGAATCAAACTCATGAATTGGAAATGAAAAGTGGATAACAGAAAATCGAAGACAAGTGGGTCGAAACTGATTCAAAACAAACGAAATCAAAATTCAAATAGAATGAAATGAAGCGAATGCGAAGCTAATAGGATCGAATACCAATGTGAAACAAACGGATCATTTCGAACTGAAATACATCAACACATATCCGACATCCGAAGTGTGTACTTTAGAAAACTTGTCGCGTTGGAAACCCTGGACTAACCAATCCGAAATCGGTATTCTTCTTTTTTTTCATCATTTAATCCATCTTATTCAAAAATCAAACAAATAATTTCCCTCTTTGGAAACTTAACCTTAAACTCATACTAATCTCAAATCACTTGATTCTTCTTATTCATCATATTCTTATTCTTTATCATAACAATCTCATACTCATGTCAATAAATCCATAAATTCATACACAATTTCACTTATCCATATACTACCGTATAAAAATCCGGCAGCATAACGGCTGCACTTTCAATAACCCAAACCTACAAATAACTTGAATACACCTCTATATATATATCTCAATCGATTATCAAAGTCATCGGACCACCCGTCTGGAATCCAAAACACAAACATACTCAAGTCAATATACAAAACATAGTCCAATCCAATCTCAAACCAATCATATCATATCATATACTCATAATATCACAAGTTATATTCCATAGCCCTACATATGGTTTATATCTCCAAGCCATACATATTTTCCAATTCCACAATTCAAGTTCTTATACAGAATTATAATCCAAAATACATCATGAACCAAATGCGTACAATACTCTACCGACATTCCAAGCCATATTCCATTACTAACAATGATAAACCAAAATACACATAGTGCAAAATCATGCATAAATCGAATTGATATCTTGACGTCTTTCATCCGATCTCCTGCTCGAATACCTTGAGATGGGGATGAAAGGGGGGTGAGCTCGGAAGCTCGTAGATAACATGTTTATAACTCAAATGATAAGCAAAACATTTTCAAACCTTATTTTCAGTTGATCGAAAACATCTAAGGTTTATTTCTCAAAAATGTCTCAATTCCAAAATCTTTCATAAACATTTACAAACAATTTTCAAAACTATCATGGTTGAAATTCCAAATTTCTCATTTGTCGAAAAATCCAAACCATTGTACAATCTATGAATAAAGTTTAAAAAAAACATGGAATGCATAACAGATAAATGCACCACATTTTACACAAAGCAAAGTACATAGCACATCAAACGGTTTGGGTCAGTCCCAAAAACAGGACGTACTGCACATTTCCGCAAAGCGGTCTTGTGCAGCCGTGAAACACATGGGGAGTCCGTGAGGAGCTCCATGGCCACTAGCGGGCAGCCGGGAGAAGGCTTAAAACACATGAGACCAGTGCACTGATTCTATTTGGGGGACCTAACCAAACTCATATAACACATATTCATGCTTGAAAAACGAATTGCCCGAAGGCACATTTCGAAATTCAACTTTTCATGTCATTTCAAATTCAATGCAATACCGATCAATCATAATATCACATAAGTTCACATATTGAATTTTCAATCAATTAAACATAATGAACTCAAACGAGTATT
This sequence comes from Erythroxylum brevipes, assembly GCA_027479065.1. Classification (NCBI taxonomy): domain Eukaryota; kingdom Viridiplantae; phylum Streptophyta; class Magnoliopsida; order Malpighiales; family Erythroxylaceae; genus Erythroxylum; species Erythroxylum brevipes. The sequence continues at coordinate 8,314,928 of JANIHY010000009.1, forward strand.
TCAACTTTATCAAATCATGCAAAATCCATTAAATGAACAATTTAAATCATTTATAAAAATATCCGAAAACAATTAGAGGAATTTCTTAAATCCTTTGGGAATAATGAACTTAACAATTCATAATCTTTCCAAAATCAATTGTAAAACAATAGCTTAGAAACATGATCACTTTCTTGATTTTTCCAAAACTTA
>JANIHY010000009.1:8315219-8329222 GCA_027479065.1 Erythroxylum brevipes
TTGGTGATTTAAATATCTTGGAATTAGTATGAATTGATGAATTATGACATCAATTTTAAGAATTATGTTATTTATGAGGTTGAATTTTGATGAAATTGGTTTAGGGAAAATTTAATTGGAAGAAGGAAAGAGGAAATGATCACATTGAAGCTAGGGATAAGCTTCTAGCATCGATTCGAGGTGGGTAATACGTTTATATTTTGAATTATAAGTCAATTGTGTGAATTTGAAAACTCAAGAAAAGAATTTATTCCCGAAATTTATTGTTTCCGAATGATTTTGGAAAATTATTCCAAGCATCGTTTCAATAAATTGACGAATTGATGAAATTTTCTAAAATTTATGATTTATGAAGGAATTGATAAAAAAAATTATGAAATAATATTGCATTCTTGAATGTATAAATTTTGATTGAGACTTTGATATGTGAATTTTGATATTATGGAAAAATTGTTTGATAATTGAATGATTGTTATGTGAGTTTGAATATGTGAACTATGTTAATGTTAGGGCGTCTGTTATGACGCCATATGCAAAATATTAAGTTTTTGAAATGTGCCCTTGGGCAATTCGTTTTGTTTTATGAAATATGTGATAAGTGGGTTTGGTTAGGTCCCTTCAGATTGAGTCAGTGCACTGTCTTGTTTTCAAAAGCCTTCTCTCGGCTACCCGCTAGTGGCACTGGAGTTCCGATTTCGGACTCCCTTCACGGCTACACTGGACCGCTATGCGGGAAAGTGTAGTACGTTCTGTTCACTGTTGCACAGGACCGCTATGCAGGAATGTGCAGTACGTTCCGTTTTGGACCGACTCAAACTGTTTGTTTTGTTTTATGTGTTTGATTTATGTGATTTGTGATTTATGTGTTTGCATTCATGTTTATAAAAAAATTGAGAAATGACAAAGTGAGATTTATTATGAAAAGTTTGAAAAACATTGAAAAAGGTTTGAGGAAAATGTTTGAAAAGTTGCAAAGTTTGAAAAAAATAAGCCTTTTGGTAAAAAGTTTATGAAAAATGATTTCTGCTTATTTTTCAATTTATAAATGTGTTATCCACTGAGCCGTCGAGCTCACCCCCTTTCATCCCCATCTCCAGGTTTCGAACAGGAGATCGGATGAAAGAATGTCAAGACGTTTAGTCTGATTTTGTATCGCTTGGATTTTTGTGTAGATTGGGTTTTGGTATTAATCTTGTATATGGCTTGAATTGCCATGTGTGTATATGATTATGTATGTAATTGGGCATGAAGGATATGAATTCGGGATTTGAATTATGATTTGCACATGATTGAAATTGGTTAAGCTTGTGGATTTTGATTTATGAGATTGTTTATGGAATTAAGATATGATTGTTGATTTGGCTATGGATATGATGAATTATAATTGTATTTATAAAAGAGTGTGATGTTTTGTAATTCTGAAGATTGTGGATTTGAGATGGACGATTCCAATATGTAAAGTACTAGATATAGGTTTGTGTTTGTGTATGCTGAAATTCCGGACGGAGGGTTTGGTGGATTTTGATGTTTGTATGTTTGATTGAGAATTTTAGAAGTGTGTTTTAAAACACTTTGCAGGTTTGGGTTTGTTCAGGTGCAGCTGTTATGCTGCCGAAATTTTGGAAAAAGAAATAATAAAAATTGATTAAAATGATGATTTATGTGATATGTATGATTGTTGAGTTTTGGATTTAAGAATGAATTTCCTATGGAAAATTTTATGGATGTGATTGGTATAAGAAAGAATGAAAAAAAAATTATACCGGATTTTCGTATTGGATTAGTTTTAGGTTTCCAACGCAACGCTTTTCTAATGTGTATGTCTTCGGATGTCGGATATGTTTCAGTTCAAATTGATCCGTTTGCTTGCTTTGCTCTCGATTCGTTTCGTTGTGATTCGTTCCGCTACTTTTGTTTCGATTCGCTTTCGATTTTGTTTTCCGTATTTTGTTATCCGATTCTCTAATTCGTTTCGTTGATTTGTTATTCGTATCCGTTTGTTTTCGCCTTTCGTATTGCTTTGTTGTTGTTATCCGATTTGACTCGTTTTTTATTGTCGATTCGCTTTCCAGTTCGTTTTCCGGTTGGGATCCGGTCTCCGGATTCGGGTCCCAACAGGACCTAAGTTGAAGACTACTCACATTCAAAATCTTCCCTATCTTCGGAATCTTAATCTCTACTGAGTCCTTGCACTCTTAGAATCTCTTGAATATCTCTTTACCCTTTTCTTCCTTGTTCAATTTCTCTAACCTACTGGGTAAAAGTGAAGGTTTAGTCTCAATAACAATTAGGGAATCAGTACTTACCTTTGAGCTAAATGATATATCCTTTTCTCCGTCAAGCTCCTTATTAACTTCTTCTTCACAAGCAATCCTTTGAGTAGGTCTCTCAAGATTCTCAAGATCTTTTCCAATCCGTAAGGTTTTCACACTAGCGTCCCTTAGATTCACCTCAGGTTGAGATAGTTGCGTCTCTCCACTTTACGATTCTAGGCAGTTGATAACTTTTGTTATCTGACCCACTTGGCTTACCAAGTTCTGAATTCTAGACCTTTTATATTCTATCACATTCTATTGAAACTAGGTCTTCCAAAGATGTACCTGAGTTGGAATAAGAGGCTTCTGGTCTATGTGGGAATTGTTGTGCATCCTACAGCCTATCTAGAAAGTAGTTTTGCTAGCTATCCCCTTCATAACTAAAGTTCGTATAATCACACCAAAATTGGTTATAGGATTAGGAATATAGGTTATGGGAAAAATTTCCACCAATAGCATTGACAATATCCAACACTAACACTCTCTTCACGATGTCCTTTTTATACACAAACATAAGCAAACATGAAAAGATCAAGAAATAAATGTAAAAACTAACTATAAACAAATATATACAAAATGCCATTTAAAAAAAACTAAAGCACCATAATCCCCGACAATGGTGTCAAAATTCTTAATGCGCATTGAATGCACCCCAAAATAAATCCTAAATATGCATACGAAGATTTATAGTATCAGTGAGTAAGGATCATATTCATAGGGAGTGTTCATATAACTTTGGCAATGAAAGAAATTAGTGTTTAGGTTATGTGGGGAAGAGGGTTTTGTTTGGTTTCAAATAAGAAAATAAAATGAAATTAAACTAATGAAAGCAAATTAAAGCAAACAGTCAAAAAGTGATTAAAAATGATGAATGGATTTGGAATCCGGTTATCGGTTCAATCTTGATCTATACACGAATAAACATACTTCATTTTCTTGTTATTCTGATACCTCTATTAGGAACGATTACTCTCAAATTAATGGTAAGATATGTTAACCCTAATTTTTCCTTAGGTCGTATTTAGTTTTTAAAAAAAGCTATTTAATTAAACCCAGTTATCCAACAACCTAGAACAAGCTCTCCAGATTTAATAAGACAGTTGCATTATGGGTTAGAAAAACTAATTAATCAAGGCAACAACCACAGAAGTTCATGTTATTTAACTAATGTTACGTTATCCCTAATGATTCAATACCATTAGTTGCCACAATGAATCCAAAACATAACTATTACGTATTGTATTCGAGATTCTAGCAATGAGTTCGTATACATAAACAATCTAACAAGATCGATAATAACGATCATTTGTACATGAATACCCAAATCAAAGGCATAGGATAACATAAACAATCCATATAGAGAGAGAAAGAACAACTATACACAATGAAGAAACGTCCAAAAGTGTTCCTCGACTTCGATTTCACCTCGAAACCAGAAGAAGAAAGCTTAGCCCTCCATGGGTCTCCAAAGAGTGCATGCTCTGCCCCTCCTTTTCGTTCAAAAAAGATTCATCCTTCATTTGGCCACTCAAATGTCTATTTATGCAAAAATTTGGGGTTTGGGTGTGCACCCAACTGTGCATCACCAAAATAACGCATATTTAAGTGCACAACCGTGCATCACCAAAATAATGCATATTTAAGTGCACAACCGTGCATCTTCCATTGCATTTTGAATTCTTCATTTCTTGCATTTTCCCCCATCTTCACTCTAATTCATTTCCTTCTTGTTTCACAAAGACAAATGAGTTTAAAAATTAAGATAATCATCTCAAGAAATGTGCTTTTAACTAATTTTGGCTCTTGAACCTCCAAATTATACCTAATACCAAATATGAACTAAAATGAGCATCTTAAGAATTTCACAACAATAATCATTAAGTGTAAAGGAGTGATTGTATAAATAATTAAGCACACATCAAGGAGTGATTATCGTATGTATAGGCTTAGGTTATGTTATTGTGAGTGTTTGTTTGTATTCTAAGTGCTTGTGTGATTTAGAACATGATTTCAATCTTAATTTTATGTTTCATGAGGAGTTTGATGTGTTTATCAGTGTTGGAAATCAGATAATTGAAGATCAAGGAAGATGGAAGATACATGAAGGGTGTTATGATCGTGCATGAGGAGCACGATTATGATAGGCATGTATAGGGTGACATGAGGAACGATCGTGACAAAAAGGATAAACCCAGGAGCACGATCCTGAGATCATGCTCCTATGTCACAATCATGAAAGAGAGGTTCAAGGTGCGAGGTTTTTCATCTGTACTAGGGTTGGAGGCATTTTTGAAACCAATCACACCCCAAGACCCTAACACACTATTTAAGAAGGTAAAACTCACAAAAAAAGTAGCAACCTAACACCAAAGAGTGAATCAAACATGGGAGATTAAGAAGAACATCTAGGATTTCCAGCTTTCAAATCATGGAGCAATTAGAATTTGTTTTCTTTTTTTAGCTCTTTCATTATTATTAATGTGTAATCTGAATTTTAAGGCGTTAAACATGTTCATGAAGTTCTAAATTTCATATTAGGATTTATTCTGGATTTATGTTGTGACTTCAATTATTGTTGATTTTAATACATATTAGATGTTTGTTATAATTGTTTATGCTTAAACTTGATAACAAATTGAGAGACTGAGTCAAAAGTAATTAATGTTAAATTGTACAACAAAAGTTGGTAGCAATGTTTAAAAAACCGAACTGGACATCGAACTGGTCGAAGAACAAATTTAAATTTAGAGGTTCAACCGGTAGTGAACCGCTATAAAACCGATATTTAATAAATAAGAAGTAAAACTTATAAGAATAAGTAAAAACAAAATATTTTATTGAAATAAAAATACACCAGAGTCTATTATTATATAATGAATTAATAATAAATAAATATGAGTCTAATATAAATATTAAAATAACAATAAAAATCAAATTTGTATTTCTGAAAGAGGTTGTGTCACATTATCGCCAAAAAATTTTATTTACTTTAAGGGTCAAAATTTACGCACAAATAAAATGTTTTAAATTTCTCAAAGTGAATTTTCGATAATAGCTTTATCTAGAAGAGATGTATGTTGGGCTACATAATATGCTTTTGAGAAACAAGCTTTCAAAATTAACACTTAAAAGTGAATAAAAATACGATAGACCAAGTTTGTTACGTATTAGTTTTAAGCCTAAAATTTTTAAAATGTTCAAAATAGATTTTAATAAATAGAAAATTTAATAGAATTAAACCCTACTAATAGATTTTTAAAATAAAATTAATAATTTAAAATTTAAAATTTGTTGATGGGACTCATATGATATGATATAGTCTATACAAAATAGTATAGTCCGTCAACAGATTTTAAAAATATAAAAATGCCACGTCACAAAAGTTGAACTCAATTAAATTTTCTACTCGTTAAAGTCTATTTTGAATATTTTAAAAATATTAAGATTGAATTAAAACTTCTAAGATATATTATGATAAAAATGTTGATTGTCAACTTACAGATCTATACTTTACAGAGTTTGAAACTACATATATGCTTGTGTCTTGTGGATCAATATCTTGTTAAGTGCGAGATAACGTGTGATCAAGGTTATTAAAACTGAATCGGACCGTACGATCTGACCAGAAAAAGTTTGAACTGGCCGGTTTTTGTAGATATGAAATCGAACCGGACCTCTAACTGATTCAAACTATTTTCAATCAGACCGGACGGTTCGGTCTGATTTTTAAAACCTTGGTTGGTAATTTAATAAGCCCTCAATTGTCAAGTTGATAATCATTCGAAGTTGATCTTATTTTAAAAATTAATTACCTAATAGATAGCTTCAATCTAATTAAAAATATTATGGAAGGTTTGCAAATTGAGAGGTTGCAAATCTAGAAATTTTTAATTCAATTAGTGTTAATTGATTAAATATTGAAAGAGAGTAATCAATACCATAAGAAATCTAAAATCAAGCACATAATTAGATCAACAATAGTAAAGGAAACAAAATGATTAAAGAATAAGCCGTAAGTAGTCAATTTTGATCACAAACCTAAATTTAATTGCAAGTTCACTTATTATTTGAATTATTTGCTTTGTTTTATTATTTGTTATTTATTTTTATTCAAATCACATTATGAATACCTTAGACAAAGCTATGTTCAAATTGTTAACCTTCTCATAGGAACGATAACCTTTTATACTATAAGATACAATCCATATACTTACTTTATACTACAAGATACAATTCATATACTTACAGTATATTGAAGTTCTTATTAGATATAAAACTTGCTCAACTTATAGAATCATGTATTAATGTGGAACGTGTTTGTTTCATTTGCTTGCATCGTATACGTCCATGGTTCGATTAACCAGCTCACAAGTTGCTTTTTTTAGGTTCTTTTACCGCAACTTCTAATTAAGATGCATGTCGTTCTCTACTCAAAACTTCCTTGCAGTGGTGGATTGGCATTGCATGATTCATCACCATTCAATTCTAACTTTCAGGCTTTTCTACTTTATTGTAACGTCTATTACACCAACGAGAAGTTAATATAGGGCTTGGCTTAGGTGCAAACGCTCCATTAGGGGTTTGCCATTTTCAAGAGTCCAAATATGCCTAAAACACTGGCATAGACATGGCTCACGCTTTCTGATGAGGATCAGCAACAAATATCAACACACAACATTACTCTGCATTATCAAAAGGCAAATTAATGGGAAAGACTGAACACCCGACCCAGGAATTTGCTATGTACAAATTTCCTTTACAAATAATAACAAGAAGCAAAGGGTGAGATTACTCTTCTAGGTATATCCACCTATAGGGAGTAGGCTTGTCCAGCAATAATTTCATCTTTCTTGATAATGGAATCTTGTATACAATAACCAATATCTAAATAACACCTTGATCTGAAACATTCCTTGTCAAGTTATAGAAAGATATAACATAGCCACAACCTCTAAAACTGCAAGTTTGACCTCTACCTCTACTGTTATCTACAATTAACAACCTTTTAATAGACTCAGGACCTCGAATAATAGTAGATTACTTTCCTTTGCTTATATTACAATTTTTCTCTATTATTTACTCAAGCTGCAAGAACTAAGACTTTGATTGTACCCTGACTATTTGCAGTTAGCATTGTCGGACTATCACTCTTCCAGCAGACTGCACTGATAAAATAAGTTCCTGCATCCTCATCTGCATCATCCATTTCAGGTGAACCAAATCTATGCCATGTAACGGGTCTGCAAATTTCCTGCAAAGTGAAATTCCAAAACATTTGTTTCTACCTTTCAAGAATATAATAGAAAGAATATCAAGTTTAATTCTTGATATAGCTAACCTTATGATAAACAAAGACTTCATTTGTTTCACTGCCACAAGCAATGTATTCAGCGTTTACTGTGAGACCCACGAAGTTTTTCTCATTTGTGTGACCTCTAAAGGTCCGAACCTGTAAGCATCACTCAGGAAGAACAAAGGTGGGTGTCAATTTGCTCCAGATATATAGGAGTAAGAACTAAAGTCAATCAAATGATCCTAGATTTACCAGAATGGAAAAGAAATCAGATCTATCTTTGATCCTTAAACATTTTAACTTACTGGCGTATTATCCTTCACATCCCACAACCGTAGTGTACTGTCTGTAGATGCTGATGCAAGCTCATTGTTAGACAGGAATTTGACATACGAAACTGCTTTCCTGTGACCACTGAATACATGGACTGGGCTGCTGATGTTTCTTAAATCGTAGTAGTGTATATGATGGTCCGCCGAACCAACCTGCAAAAGGTCCCAGGACTCTTTTAAGCAGATATTATCCTCAAAATCAACCAGGGTAGAGTGAGGCTGCAGTCATGGTGACTTTTATGCACTTTGAGCAAATAAAAACACAAAGGTGGATGAACAGAATGCCTTTTATGCATGCATCTTTCATGCAGACAAGACCACATACCGCAGATATGTACCAATAATAGGTAAAAGAATGACCAATCTCAATGTTATTCAAACATCAGATAGTAAAATACGATTAAACACAGACAAAATACTGTAGTTCTTGACTAAAGTATGAACAGAGAAGCTCACCGCAATGTAGGTGCTTGATCCTGGATTATACTTGACGCAGCAAATATTTGCTTTCATGTCAATGTTTAGAACACTTGCTTCCTGGTTTGTACACCAAACTTTTACCTGATTTTGCACACATGTATAGTTATTTGAAAGTGGAGCACTTGTTGACTAACACACAAGCTGAAATGTAAATGAATAATTTTCAATGAACTCCCTAGCATTATTCATGATCTATTTCCAGGAAAAAGCTTATAAACTGTGGCAAGGGATCAACACAATTATTTGCTCTTAGCATTAAAACAGTTTTCTAAATCACTCACTGGAAGTATTTAGTTTCAGAAATCATTTGTCGATGGCATGAGATATAGAAGTTCGGATACCATGCAAAAGTGAAAATAGAGACAAGAGAAGGATGCCAACAAAGTTTAAGTTCAGCCTTAAGGCCTAATATAAAGACTATAAACATACACGATTACATGTTACTAGTTAAGCTTAATCCATTTATTTATAAATAAAAGGGAAATACAATATTTCTTAGTAGTATCATATTCCATCGTTGTGCTTGCTGAAGACAAGCAGATAGGAACATTGCTGGTGTTAGACTTGGCATTGGTCTGGGCTGGTCTGACCCTGGCATGAAAATTTATATTCGGGCCTAGGCTTGGACCAAAACCTAGTAAGGCCTGAGGCTTACAGCCCAAAGCTCGATTGGAATCTTTCGTTGGTAACTGCCTCTTATCACAACTGGTGATGTACAAAAGTATGGTCATCACCGGTTGTGCAATTAGAAATTTAAGAATCCCTTTTTCAGCTCTATTTAGATACGCATCATTTGGGATGAATGTCTTTGAGGAAAATATCTCAAGAAATTCCTTCATCCTCAACTTTAGACCAATGAATTGGCACCTCTATGGTACTTTTTATAGTATACTATACTTGCATCTTAGGTAAAAATATCCTCCTGACATGCTCATTAAAGCTTTAAAGTCCATTCTTAAGATTCTCATGGATTATAATAAAAATTATTGTTTGAAAAGGCAATTTGTACTCTGATGCTAACAAGTACAGAGTGAAAAAAGCTAAACTACATATGACTGTTTGTATATTTCCTTTGTAATTAATAGTGAGTGAATAGTTAAATTTCTATTTACTGTCCCATTGGAGTTGCAATCATTCATACATATTCTTATATCAAGGTAGCCTCAATATGAAGTATCCTATACCAAAATCGTGCATATGATGGGGTTTCAGGATACTCCAATGCTAATTAGGCAGAATAACCATGATAGGAATTTCACATGAAGATGAATATTTCTTGGAGGAAATTTAATTTCTTTGAAGAATAAGAAACAAAATGTTATTGAGCAATTTAGTGCAAAGGCAGAGGATTCTCTCTAGCTTACCTTGCAGTCATCACTACCAGATACAAGCATTGAGGGTTCTGTATGAGAAAAATCAACACACCATGCTCGTTTCTCATGTTCTTCATATTCCACCACACTCTGAAAAGATATTTAAACACATTCCTCACACAAACCATGAAGCAGTCTCCACAAAGAAAAATGAAAAAAATTACCATTTTACCTGCCTATTTGTTACATCCCAAACTGTAACTATTCCTTCATAATCACTGCTAGCTATAAGATTCTTAGCAAACTTGTTCCAACTCAAGCAGCTAAGTTTAGAACGTGTTGACATTTCTACAACTGGGCAGTGCATGTCTACTGGTTCATTTACTACCTAGAAAACAATGAAACATTAATGAAGAAATAGCAATAAAACAGATAGAAACATTATTGCAGTTATAATTTAGTCCACAGATTTCATAAATCAGGATGTATCCTATTGCGCAAGTCAGAAAGGTGCTTCTGTGGTTTCATGAAATGTAGCAAGTGGAATAAGTCTATACAACAATTACCTTTAATATTTTAGGATGCAAATAATGATCGCATTTCTACCCTCAATATCAGGTTCTCAACAAACATGGGAACGTCATGAAACAAAAGAATATTGAATACTGCACAACAGGTGAACTCATCATTCACTTCCTCATTTTATATTTATGTGCCAAAATAGTGCACATGGTACAAATTTGCTGCCGCTCAATGTGTCCTGCCCTACTGAACATTTATCCAACTCCAAGTGACTATTTCTATCATACCATACATTTCTACTTCAAATGTCTCAACTACTATAAACAAAACATACACCAGATAAATCCCAGTTCATACGATGAAGGTGTTTTCTTTTTCACATCCGCCCAACATACAAGTGAACAAAAAGGTAGCATAGAAGAGATCTTACTGACGAGAAGTCAAAAACTTTGATTCGTCGAGATACTCCCGCAGTAGCAAATAATTCATCATCACGGTCAAATTCGATGCTGTAGATAACACTTCAAGTTAAGAATTTCAACAGAATTTAACAAACATTAAGAACAAAGGAAAATTCTAGCAAAATCTGCAACACATCCTGGTGAGTTTAGGCATTTTCGTGTTTTTTTTCTCTATTTTCTTCATTTTTTGTATTCGGCAAGACAATAGTGGAAGAGAACCCATATAAGCATATATAACCGTAAATATATACAATATTATTCCAATCAAATAATCAGCTCAAACCATTATGTGTTTACAGATCCAGGTTAATGCATATAACAGAGAAGGGGAGGTTGAGTAAAACAGTTAACACAGAATCCTCAATTGTCTGTGAATAAGTAAACTGACCTTGATACTATGTTTGCAGAATGGAATATATCTCCATGCCTGAGTTCAGCTATAACCCTTAATCGACTGGTTCAGATTTCAGAAGAGGAAAAACATCACTTACATATAAAAATTGGTAATTATTAAAAAATCAATAAAAAAACCTACTATCTAGTACAAGTTAAAGTTTTTATACCTATACTGTGTGAAGGTGCCCAGCACAGACTGAAACTCTCTAAGACCTGCACTATATCCCTCCCTATTAATTAGGTTCTTGTCCTTTACTGGCTGGTTGGGTGGGCAGCTTGCCCACTGACGACGCTTTTGTAGGTAACACTCTTGTAGGTCACTAAACTGCAGTAGTCAAGGAAATTAAATTTGATTTTAGACAGAAAATGTAGTAGAAAGATCACACATTTATTTAGAAGGAGAATAGAGAGCACATAGAAATTCACCAAAATACCTGCACTATCTAATTTAAGCCATTTGGGAAGCCGAAATAAAGTACCTTTATAGTCAACACCGAAATATGCTTGGCAAACAAAAATGTCTGATATGGCCAATTTCAAGGAAATAGTACGTTTATAACGTTGATTTGGAACTAATAATACATCATGCATAAGAATTAAAAAATGGCCTTTACACATTACAGCTGCATTTTCATCATTGAGCCATACAAATCAATATTCAACACTAAAAGCTCTCAAGTCAGCATCAACATGCACAAGACATGATTGAACCCATAAATGTTTCAGATTACAAACCTGTGCATGAACTCGCTTTTTTCTTGCCACAGAAAGCCCCGACTGATTTAATTGGGAGTCATGACCTGTTAAGTTATTATTTCTCGGGAGCCATTGGGAGCTCCCTTGTGCCTTTCCATCCAATCTCTTGGTTGGAAAGCTGCCACCACTCATAACTCCTCTAGAACTGTATGAACTGCTGATTGCACCACCAATGGTCTTGTCCATAGTCATGGGCCAGAATTTCCTTGCATTGGGATCATCTCCCAGCATCCGCAATTTCATCGAGTGTCTGTCACTAGCATGATACAGATCCATTCTATGTTTCTCTACGGCATCTATGTCCTCTTTAATATACTGGAGATCAGCCCGTACCTACAAAAGCTCAAAGATCTTGCCAATCAACTACTGTTGCCAACCAAAGATACCACGTAAACCAATCAAACCAGAAGTACAAAACCCAAATTCATGGAGCTTCCAGTCACTAATTCAGCATGTCCTATTTAAAAGACAGTCATCATGTGGATGGTGAGGGGGAGTGGTAAAATTGTATTCAAGCATTTGCCACAAACCTCATTTAATTCATCAACTTTTTGTTTTTTCAAGTGGTGCAAGAAGTCCATCAATATTTGCATATTTCGCTCAGCTTCTTCTTGTTCCATTTTCCTCTTCTTCTCTGCAAGAAGTGAAATGAGGTTGTCCAGCTCCTTAATTGATATCTCACATCCCTGATGAGTGATCACCACATATGCTATGTTACATTTATTTAAAGCCTTCCAACTTCACATGACTTACAAATTCTACTAATGCATTGAATCATCTGCTAAAAGTAAACACTATGTAAGAGATGGCATGACAACAACATATCCCATTATTATGTTCAATTAACTATATAGTAAGAATAAACTTAATATTTACAAGCCTCATTTGCAACGCTGAAAACAATTAACACTGTAGGACTCCAGTCAGTAGTGATTAACACATGACTAATAAGCACTGTATACATACAACATCTTGTTCTCTCTAATCCTACATGAAAAAGTGTTGTGGAAGACAGCTCTTCACAATCTTCCATCTCATGAACAAATCTTTAACAACATCAGGTAAGGACTAACGGCAAAAACAAAAACTTAGCAACAACGCAGTCAAACCCAAAACAACAAAGTTTTCAGTAAGAGATAGAACAAGTTGAACATAGAACACCGTATGAATTCCATACATAGAAAGAGCCATTGAAATGGAAAGTCGTGCGATATTAGGACAATATCCAATAACTGACCTGTTGCAGTGATTGGCGAAAATTTTCCACAGGGGATGCATTCCTGGAGATTTGACGAGCAGAAGCCTTCTTCAGTAACTACAAAAAGGTGACCGTTTTAAAAATAAGAAAAGTTTCATTCTCATTCCAAGCAAGTTAGTTATACCCGAGGGAAAAGATTAGATTAGATTAGACCTTTTGGAGCAAAAGATTGGGGAAGAGCTGATTAGTGGTGAGAAAATGAGCGCAACAAGGGCAATCGGTCTTGTTACGAAGGTGCGTGATGATGCACATGTAACAGAAGCTGTGCCCACATGCCGTTAGAAAAGCATCCTTTATAATTTGCATACAAATCGGGCACAAGAAATCCTTGTCCAGCTCCGACATGCTCCCGGCGGAGGAAGAGGGCATGGGCTCAGGTTTCACCGCCGGAACAATGGCCCCAGCTGAGACCTCTTCCATTGACAGGATCTCCCTCTCTCTCTCTCTCTATGTCTCCGGTTCTGGGTTTGGGTTTGGTTTCGGGGTAGGCAATAGCATGAGTTGTCTTGTCTGTATGAGAATGCGAAAGAGATTGGCGACTGCCTTTGGTATTGGTGTGGTAATGAAATTAGAGAGAGAAGGAAGACTAGAGTGGAGTGGGGTCCACTGAATTTGTACGTGAGGGTGAGAATTATCCACCTGGTATTTCTCATTTATACTTCCTAGATTCCAATTCTAAAGTATTTAACGCCCTTATGTTTTCTATTCCTTACTTTTTTAACTTACACAAACTTTTCTTTTCTATACGGTTTTCCTTCAAACTAATTATTTATCAGTTTTACCTTTGTTTCATAAATAAATATTTAAATTTTATTTACTTTTTACCTTTGTTTCATAAATAAATATTTAAACTTTATGTTCTTTAAATATATTTATT
>JANIHY010000009.1:8332658-8343582 GCA_027479065.1 Erythroxylum brevipes
AAAATATAATTCATTCATCAATTAAAATATAATTCATTTTATAACTAATTAATTAAAATATTTTTTACAAACCAACCACTATCAATAATAATGGTAATCATTTCTTCATTTTAACCAACAATCATAATTATAATGATTATATCCATTCTCATTTTTCCATATATTTATTCACATTCTCATTCTCATTACCTTCTGTGAACCGAGCACCTCTATAGTTAAGTATTATAGATGACAGATTGTTCCTAGAGCTCTCTCTCTAGTTGTCTTCACTGAGATTAGTGTTGTTATCAAAATGTCTTCTGGTTTTACCAAACATTGAGTATCAAGTTATTATTCTTGTGTGAGTAATTCACTCCGTTGGCAATATTATTAAATCATGTAAGTAACTCTGATGATGTTTTACGATGTTCATATATATATATATATGCATGAGAAGTTTAAGTAGTATAGTTTTGGTGAATAAATACACTAAAATACTTAGATGAGGAACTGAATTTGTTAATAAATAAGCAGTAATTGTATCTGGAATTAAATGTAAGTTTACTGAGTGTTGTGAAGTTGTGAACTACAGAAAGAATGAAAATATAGTAGTGAGAGAAAGGATGAACACAATAGTGAGAGAAAGCTTGTGTGAGGATTCGGTTAGCTTACAAATGACTTGTTTTGAGTTTGTATTGGATATGGAAAAGATGATACATGCATAGATGTAATAGTTGGAAAGTATAAGAAATGGAAAATCTAGAAAAAAATGGAAGAAGATATGAAAATTGGGTTTCGTATTTCTGGAGAAATGATGAAGAAAGAAAGTCACGATCATGCTGCTGCATGATTGCGACTTCTCTGAGGTAGTGAAGTCGCGATCGTGCTGACATTACTGAAGCACCTGGAATGTTGCGATTGTGTAGGTGCACGATCGTGACTTCCATGCCTTTCAAAGAGAGATAATTCTGAACTTCCTTTGCGTTTTTTGTTATAACTTTTGCTCTCGCTATTCAAATGACATGAGACTTGAATTAAGTGTTATCCAATGTGTATGAAATGATCTTGAAATGTAATGTTATTGTCAGTACAAGTATTTCATTTCTGCAATGGGCCCAAATGTCTACTGAAACTTTGATGAGTTAAATAATGATTGTAATTTTTGAGACTAAAATTGGTTATAAATAAGTTAAGCCAAAATTGATTATCTCTTTTCCGCGTTTTATATGTTGTTTTAAAATGAAAGTAATGAATATAATTTACCAACTGTCTTAGCATGCTACACTTATGGGATTCGTATTTGGATATCTCTCAGGATGCTGGGTATGTGTTTTGCGAGAAGTAGGGTGCTACAACATAAGATTCTCATTCTCTAAACATATAAAGAAACTAGCCACAAATCATCTTTACATTAGCAAATATAAGTGATAAAATAAAACACATCAAGTTAGAAAGAGCTATAAGTGAAATTTCTATATTCTAGTTAGCTCTATTATGTCAACATGAACTCCTATCTTCTTTCTTTATTTAAAGTAACTACAAAGTTTGTATTTAAAGGGTTATTATAATATTGATTGCTAACCATAAGTTTATAATAAAAGAAAAGTGAAAGAGATTCTCAAACAAGGGTTTCTCATAACCTTTTATATGTTTATTTTGTCATGAACACAGTTTTGGACATGCTTATGTCTCAAAATACGTATCCTACTATCAACATTTTTGGAAATGGATATACCCTGAGATATGCTCATGTCTCAGAATGTGGATCTCACCAAAAAATATTTCGAGGCATATACAAGCTGAGACACAATTATATCTCAAACCATATATCTCTATAGTTTTTTTCTACCACATAATCTTCTTTCTATCCATGTATCTAATCTTATATTTGTCTATAATTTGTTTGAGAGAGACAAGGGTGTTAGCCTGTATTAAGCCAAAAATAATGTTTTTATTCAATTGTAATCTTCTCTAGTTCTTGATAAAACTCATATTAATGCAATATCTTTTGAATAATCTAAAAGCATAGAACAAATTGATTAAACCAAGGAAATTTAAGCATAAAAGCACAGTAAGCTATGTGTGAAATATATGTACATTTTACAAACATCAAATATTACCACAATTAAGTTGGTCTTATCCTAAAGCAAATCAACGCCAAAACAAGCAAGTTCTAACTCTAAGAAAGTTCGACAAATCAATTAAAATAACTAAAAGTGCTCATCATCTACCTAAATGCATCGTTCATCAAAATTTTAAGTCTCTAACTACTTACAGTAATTTGCATTTTTGTTTAATCTAAATTAACAATCCTATAAAATTAGGTCAATTAAAACAATATAACCCTAAATATAAAATGAATATAAATTAGTAAAAAACTTTCACTCTCATGAAGCATAATGATCAATATAAAAAATAAATTAAAAAAACTTATTTTTGACACTTTTATGGAGTATTAGAGTCTTCTTTTAAATATCATCCCTACCTTTTTATGTGAAGGTAAGGATCTTATTATGCATACCCCCAATTGCAAGTTAGATCGCCATTTCAAATGGTTACTACTGTCGCTCTTAATTTTGATCTTTTATTTAGGTTCTTTTATTTAGGTTAAATTAAGAGGGGTAAATTATTTATGCTCATTTTATTTACATTTTTGAAATATAATATAATTCTAAGCTACTAAGTTAGCTTACTTATAACTCAATTTGTGCTAAAATCATATATAAAGTCTCATTAAGCAAATTAAGCTAATTTTGATTTAATCAATTTACTCAAGACATGTTATGCTTAAGATAAACTCAAAATTACCCCTTCCTCAAAATAAAATTATACATTATCCTTATTGAACAAATAATAAGCACAATGCTAGAAATATAATAAATAAAATTTGTTATAAATGGTTAAAAATAAAAAATAAAAGAAAGTTCTCTAAGACCTTTTAACGCTCACTGTTGAGTGATAGACGCCTAGAAATTTTTGATATCTTTTACAAAGGTTAACAAAACATAAATTATGAATTATCAAGTAAACTAAGAATAACATGAAAAAATAATCAAAATAACATGATCAAAATGTAAAAATATAGTTTGAAATTTACAAAGGAGAATTATAAGACAAAATAAATATAAAGAATAAAAATTAATAAAATCAGGCACTTATTCTTCAACCACTTTATCATCATTATTATTTGCAATAGGCAATTGTTAATGTTTAATATGACAAAGAAGGTGGTGAATATTTTAAAAACCAAATATAATGGAAATAAGCTAACAATTGCTCCTCCTTTTGGTTTAACTACTACTAATGTGCAATAAAGTACCATTGAATTCTCTATAACATCTGACTTTGTTCATGTTATTGGTTCTCTATTATGTGCATCGTCATAAAAATCCTTTCTCATATAAGTTGTTGTGGCATGATTTAACACCATTAACCTCTTAATATAGGAGTACAACCTCTCATGTCAGTGGACTAGTCATTCCCCTTAATAAAAAATTTGTGCCTAGCTCTTATAGGGAGCAAGTCCCTTAAGTTTTGAAATTTTGATAAAAGATAAAAAGGGCCTAGTTCACTCCAATTTTCAAACCACAACAAAGCATTTTCCCTACTCCTTATTATCCATAAAATCTCCCTATGTAAGTTATCACTTGTCTTAAGAACTTACGAAAAAAATCCATAAATAATCACTCCATTTATTATACCAAAAGTTCTCCTCCTATAAATAGTGACCATGCAACCATTAAACCTATAAAGGCTTCTTATAAGTAAGAATTCTCTATAATCTTTTGACAATCATTAGTATATTCGTTAATCTTATTCAAGCATACTTTTTTCCACCTAAACTTAGCATAAAAAGGATATCTTATCTATAGGAAGTTCCTTATAAGTTTCTTTATATGTTTGGTTAAGCTTTAGCATATAATTAAATATGAAGACTAATAGATATTAATGTTATTTAGGGCCAAGAGAATTAGATGAAGTTTGCTAGTATAAAAGAAGCTCATATTTCTATAATATCTTATTATTTTTTGTAAAAAATTATGCAACGACTTACACTGCTTATATATGATCCTTTTAGTTGTAATAGAAACTTCTAGGTATGTAAAAGGGGAAGGCTTGATTTATAGATAGATATTTTATGTTAGTAGGTTGATAAGTGTTTAGCTCATGTGCAACCCATAACATGGCTTTTAGATCTATTAATAGACAACCCTAACATCTTGATAAAGGAATTCATATAATTAATTAGGCAAGCCATAAAATTAGGGTCAATTCTATACAACTAGCAAACCATCAGTAAAGGAGAGGTTAAAGATTCAAATTTACTTGCATTTATTATGGTACTTAAAAGTAATCTTCATTCTTACCTTGTCATCCATAGGTCTTATAAGCATTTCAATATAAATATTCAATAGTATAATGTGTGAGAGGATGATAAAGGATCTACTTCCATTATTCCTCTTGCTCCTTTGATTAAACCTATGTTCTCTACGTTTATGAGAATGTTAAATGATGAAATGGTGATACATCACTCAATAAATAATATGAAGATGAGATGAAATTTTAAAGCTTCAAGGGTTGTAGTATGAATTACCAGTTCACTAAGTCAAATATCTTATGGAAGTCAATTTTCATATAAAATTCCTTCTTGATTTCCTTTTGTGGTATTCTTTATAGTGTTATAAGCTAATAGTATATTATCTACTATTGATTTGCCATTTGTAAAGGCACCTTGAGTTTGACTAATGACATAACTAAGTACATGCTTTAGTCTAAAAGTCAAAATTCTAGACATATTTTTATAGAGAGTGTTGTAGTAGGTAATAGGACTATAGTCTCTTTAAGGAAATGGGATTAAGACATTTTGGAATTATGAAAATGTAAGTTTCATTCCAAAGTTTCAACATTCTATCATTGTTGAAAAACTGAAGGATAGACATAGTCATTTGAAGTTTGAAAACTTCCCTAGATTTTAGAAGTATAAGGTATTGGGAACATCAAATCCAAGAGAATTATTAGGATTGAGGGTAAAAATTGCAAGCTTATTATATCTAGCAATAAAAGGTTTTCAAGTGAAATTTGATTTCTCCCTTATGATTAGATTCAATATGAATGAATTGATAAGTTAGATTAAGGTATAGTGGTTGAATAATGTACTTAGAGAATTCTAAAACTAATCTGAAGCCATATTTTTTAGTTTAATGAGACAACAAACTAGTGATCCATCATCTAGGGAGAGAGATGTTATCTTGTTACAATTCCTTTTAAAAAGTAAGGCTTTGAAGTAGAATTTTGTATTGATGTCCCCATCTTTGAGCCACTGAATTCTAGATTTTTGTTTAAGCAAAGAAATATGATCTTTCATGATTTTGATATAGCGTTTAGAACCTCCTTCTCTTACTACTACTTTACAGGTGATTAGTGCTTAATTGATTATATATTTATTCTAAAGCTTAGTGATTAATGTTATATTGAGCCTAAGATACTTATTTTGGTGCATAGTTTGGTTTAGGTACGACTTAGAGGAATAAGAACCAAAATTAGCTAAATGCACATCCTTAGTGATGTTCTATTGATGTTTGATCTTATTTACCTTCGTAGAGCAAAAGGGACAAGAGTTAAGATGAAGAAAGGATAAAGAATGGAAGAATTAGAGTCATTATGACTTCACAGTTGTGTATAGGAACATGTAACTAATTGGAAATATGTACAAACTCAAAGATGCTCTTTTAACCACCCCTATGACCTACATAGATATGTGGAGACTTACACGACCTTGTATCTTGGTCATATAACCAACGGAGGATTTGTAACTGTATAATTTTTACCAAATTAATATAAATGGTCACTTACATACCTATATAACTACCATGTATAACCATGCAACCTTAATTTTATAATATAAAAGGGCAATTAAGAGGCCAAATAGGGTATATATAGAGACAAAAAATTTGTTTGATTCCTTTCCCTTTGAGAACTAGGAGCAGCTAACCTTCTTCTTTCTAATTCAAAGGTAATATCAAAGTCGATGAACATATTTAGGCATTGATTAGTCGTCAATCATGCCTTGGCTCGATCTTTCAATGCATATAGGAAACACCTCATCCTGAGTTGATCTTCATTTAGGCCATCCAATGGGAATTTTTGGAGAGTTTTATAGAATTCCCGAATGAAGTTTAAAAGGTCTTCATTAGGAAACCTATAAAAAGATGGCAGCATGTTGTAGTGGATACTCTTCAACTTATAGTTTCTGGCTGCCTCTTCCAGATGAATACATGAAGTGGCAGTACCAATTACTGGTCTGACATACTTCGTCATTTCTAATTGCCTTTCACCCATCTCTTAATCTTCTAGCTTGGGTCCCTCGAGATTGTCTTCAAAGTCCCTTATAAGTTCTCTTATCCAATGTACATTATCAATAAAGGGAGTAAGTTCACCTTCCCGAGACCTCCTTCCTCAAATAAACCAAATAAAAACAACCTTCCTCAAATAAACCAAATAAAAACAACAATGAATTAATAAGAAAATTACTAAAGCAACTCAATAAAATAACACAACAAAATGTATGCATGAACAGAGAAAATAGTCAAAATTACTTTAACAAACAAAAATAATCAAAATTAATTCAAGTTCAAAAGACTACACACCTCCCCGTAACGACACCAAAAACTTGTTGTGCCTAAAAAGTTCTAAAAAATACCTGGGTCATCTTACTCATAAGTATATGAGGTAGTTGTATTGATTACCTAGGGTCATCTTCATAGAGGTGAAATTGGTTAACTAAAATTAATTTTGATTTAGAAATAAAAACAATACAATCATAAACACCTATCTTGAATTGTTGAGTGAAAGAATTTAAAAAAAATCTCGTAATTGAACTAAAATGTCAACTGAATAGATTGGAAGCAAAAATGAGTAGAAATCGAAGTGCAAAACTTTTATGAATTAATTTCACTAATTTAATCTCCTATAAATGATTAAGGGGAAATGACTGGACATTTGTCTTATCGAAATTAATAGTTTGAGCCTAACATCAACTGGAATAATTAAATAATCTAATTTTATATTCAACAAGTTATCACCTGAGTTAATAATGGAAACCCGACTGCTAATTACCATTTAAGTTAATATATTTCTAATTCTTAACCTAAATGTCTATAGTTTCCCATTCCATATATAACTTCTCCTCTCAGTCCTTCATTTCAAAATAAAATGATGTAAAGTTTAATTATTCTATTGCAACCATTCAGTTCAGAAACTATAGCAAACATGAGACAACAACATAATCCCTCAATCATGCATACTTAACTAAAATAGCTACATTAATCCTCAAGAAAAGAGATTAGCCCATCATAGCATAAATATAGTTCATTATCTCTATACAGTTCAGTCCCATGTTCAATAATAACAAAAGTATTAAAGCAACAAAACAATGAACATCAAATGGACTATCAATCTTTAACAAAGAAAATAGCTTTGTAGATAAAATACAAAGTAGCTTAATAGATGAGTTCTATAGAAAATTTTCACAACATAGCAATAGAGCTTATAGGAATAAACAAACGAATGGCCTCCTAAATGGTGAAGTTAGCGGTGGATCTCCAGTCAAACTCCACCTCTCTAGTGCTAGCTCTCACCTTTTGTCTTTAGTTTGAGCTCACTTTCTCTGCTACTTTTCTCTCTTCCTCTTTTGTTTCTTTTTCTTTCTTCTCTCCACCGAAGTTTTACTTCTTCGTCTCCCTCTCTATCTCTTCTCTTATCCCAGTCGAATGAGTGTTTATGTAAAGAGTGAAAAATGAATGAAAGATGTCCCCTTCACCACCACCCTCTCCTTCTATTTGTACTATACTCTTAAGTATAGGGTTTCGTGCCCTCAACCTCTAAGTTAAGGGAAAATGAAAGAAGTGAAGGGCGTGTAAGTCACGACTGTGACTCACACATGCACAACTATTAACTTGTATGGACCGCACTAATTCAAGTCACGGTCTTGACTTAACTTGCACAACCAAGACATGGTTGATATATGCAATTGTATAATGGCTATTTTCATGCACAATTCTTTGTTTAATTTCATGCCACATTCACAAATTAATTTAATTAAGATTCATGCAACATCCATATTGACTTTACTTAATTCATATCACATTTGAATTAAACTACAACCAATTTTAGCATATGAAAACAAATAAAATCAAACAAAATTTAACACAACAACAATATGAACCATCCAACAAATGGTTAGCCATCTCTGCAAGAGGGAAAGATAGAGTATGTTAATGCTACAGGAGGAAATTTTCACATTAATACAACTGTTAATACTACAAGAGGAAAATTTTCCAGTAATACAACCTGTATTCCCAGATCAATAATTCAAGCTAGAGATATCACCCAAACTTGAGTTATAAAGGGAATTGGTAGCAAAAATACTTCCTAAATGAGATGTAGGGTACATAGAAATTTTATCCTAAACCACAAGGCTCCTCCTCTACCTCCTGTATGTCATTGTAAAGTCTCTTGCTACTAATACTTTGAAATTCTAGTATGATGTAAAACAATTTCAGCAAAAGATAAGATCTCAATTTCAAGAGACAAGGTATAGCATTCAAAATTTTAATAACCAAATGAGTTAAATGGAAGTTGCTATCAATCATTTAGAAGCTCAAAGTGGTGGAAAATTGACAACATAACTATATATAAATCTAAAGAATGTTAGTGCAATCACCTTAAAGAGCTTGAGAATCCTAAAAAGATAATGTAAAGGATGGCTAGAGGAGAGAAAATTAAGAAGGAGGCTAAAGAAGAAAAGTATACCTCATCTAATTTAAAGGTAAATACAAAATCTCTAAATGTTCAAAACATAACTATTTAGATTTGGCATATAAGGCAATGAAATAAAAAAAGAGAGAATAAAATGAAATCAACTTGAAAACTTGATTTGGAAAATTTGGAAACTTAGAGTTAGATCTTGATGTTTCCACTTTTGATCTTCATATTTATGATAGGTAGCCTTTCCTTTTTATGTTTTCTTTCTTTTTTGGCGGCTTCAATTACTCTAGAATCTACCTCAACTTTTTATCCTTTTAATATCATTTTCTAACAAAAACTAGGTTTTCTATAACATACACGGTCACTTACACAGTTGCATAGGTGACCATGTATCTTCAAAAATATCTCAATCATGAATTTACATGGTCATAGAAGCTTACTAGGCCATACATGGTCGTGTATGTCAACATACATAGGAAGGTATCTTCATACAAGCATAAACAAAGTTTTTGCATCTGCTAAAGTTAATGGCATCCAAACTTGATTGAATGTTAATTTTTTCGCTCAGTACTCTATTGAGTGGGCTTTCTATTTCACTATTTTTTTTATGATTTTTAAACTATATGACCTAAATATTTCTCACCTTAACCTTTGACTCATTACAACCTTCAAAAGTCCTTTGATCTGTGTTATGCATGTGAATCATTAGTTGTGAAGAAACTTAATATGCAAAGTTGTGGGATGTCTTATTCATGAAAGATGTTTGAATATACCTATATATTGATCTTATTTTAAGCATAACTTACCAAAGTCTACCCCTACATTGCTCAACTTTTGAAAGGAATGCATGTTGATTGATTTGAGTAAAAAAATTGAATGATTAATTCTTACCATGATTTTGAAATTTATTTATCTTTTGTTATAACTATCTATTATTAGGAAATATGGTTAAAGAGGAAGTTTTTTTATTTTGATTTTTAATTTTTAATTTTTCCCAAAGATAGTCAAAAGCTAAGTGTTGGGGAATGTTCTTTTATATTTTGATTTCAATGTAAGGTTTAGGACTAAGAACAAACGAGCAAAATTCATATCCTTGGTGCCACTCTATTGATGTTCATTCTTATAACCTACATGCCAATATAGCCAACTAAAAAATGTAACTCTGTGATTTTTACCAAATTAACATATATAGTAAGTTAAATGAACCAAATTATGTAGTTCTTGCTTAGACTAACCTACTTTCCTAATTTATAATGTGACTATCACACTAAATCTGGAGAGTTTATTATGGGTTGTTTGATAACTAAACCTAATTAAAGAGCTTGTTTTGTTAGTTACAACCTAAAGGAAAATTGGGATTAATAGAGTTTGTTGTGAATCTATGCTTAATAGTTTCAAAGAGAGGTGTAAGAATAACATGTCAATTAATTATACACATTCATGTAAAGGTTAAGAATGAACCGTGAACTAGATTTAAAATCGATTGATTAATCCTTACATAAGATCCATAAGGAGTTTGAGTAATGTAAAGGATACACAAGTTTCTAACATCACTAAGCAAGGCAGGGATATTTAAAAAAGTGAGACATCAAGAAGCTATAGAAAGAAACCTTATAGATGACATGACCCGCCTTTTTGGGCCGTGTTGGCACTAGGGAATGGGTAGGCTTAATGCCACCAAAACTCGTAGTAAGCCGATCTGTTCTATATTTTACTGAAAATCCAGCATGACCTACTCATTTTTCGGATTAATCCTTATCCTGCTTAATAGATTGTAAGAAGTAAGGATCCCAATCTGCAATTCTCACATACATTATCAACTTATAATCAACCAATCTATGATCAGCTTATATCATCCATCGACATCATTATCAATAACATAGCATATCCATACATGTTTTATGTACATATGATTATGACAAACCATGGAGCAGCTAAAAACATCTGCACTAAACATCATGCCAAAAACATTACTTGTCTGCTTATCCAAGCGAGTCTCAAAAGACTTGGATTTCTCTCTTGTCCGATCTGCTAATCTCCTGAAATGATGATAGTGAGGTGTGAGTCTACAACGCGACTCAGTGAGATATAAACATACTACCATGCTTGTGAGGCTAGGTAACACAAGGCTAGCTTCACAAGAATGGTCTGAGGCATTCTGAGCATCAATACATGATCA